>CAUYQU010009165.1:0-164613 GCA_963574635.1 Cheracebus regulus | reverse complement strand
ACCATGGTCTCTTGCTGCCACTCCTGACTGTTTAAGATTTTATCCCCCATTTCCCCTTTTCCAAAGGTAGCTTTCCCTACCTTTGTTTTTCACGCTTAGCTTTGTCTTCCCACTCTCTTTGCACAAACGTTTATTTTTATTTATTTATTTTTTGAGACAGAATTTTGCATTGCCCAGGCTAAAGTGCAGTGGCACGGTCTCAGCTCACTGCAACCTCCACCTCCCTGGTTTCAGCCATTCTCCTGCCTCAGTCTCTCAAGTAGGTGGGACTACAGGCATGCGCCACCATGCCCGGCTGATTTTTGTATTTTTAATAGAGATGGAATTTCTCCATGTTGGCCAGGCTGGTCTCAAACTCCTGATCTCAGGTGATCCTCCCGCCTCGGCCCCCCAAAGTGCTGGGATTACAGGTGTGAGCCACCGCAGCTGGCCTGTACATCTTAATACACCTTCTGCTCCCTTCTCCTTCTACTGCTTTTTTCTCTCCTCTTCTACGCTTGGTTTTTCTGTCCTTCCTTTCCTTCGCTCTCTCCACTAACCTGCTGTGTGATCTTGGGCTCGTCACTTCCCCTCTCTGAGCCCCTCTCCTCTTGTTCATGAAATGCAAGGCTTAGACTGATTGGTCTCTGTGAGCCTTTGATGCGCGTGTGCTCCCTCCCTGTGTGCTCTCCTGCTTCCCTCCCACCCACCTCCTCCTCCCTCTCACTTCTTGGTCTCGCTTGTGTTTTTATGGCAATGCTCGGAGCAGGAGTCTCCCATCTCCTCAGTACAGGTGGAGGGCAGGGCTGCCTGTTACGACCCGTGAGCCTTCCTCAGGAGAGGGATTCAGTGAGGAGCTGATTTGCTCCCTTCCCCCAGAACAGCCGAGTAATTGAAGGAAACATGAATGTTAATGATGCATTTAGCATTTGGAAGTTAGAGGGGTGATTAATATGTTGTAAGTTGTATATTAACACCTTCACAGTGGCATAATGAAGACAAAATATACACTCAGAGATGAGACTGTTTATTCTTGTGTGCAGTTTATTCTCCTGGATGCCAGCCCCCTAAGCCTCAGAACACGTGGCATGGCTGTGTGTGGCAGGGAGGGAGTGGGTGCAGGGACGGTGTCTGGCTTTGTGGTTTTGGCTGATGAACTGTCTCACCTGTCTTGGGGCTGACCCAGGCAGCCGGAGTGGAGGGTGGAGAGCACAGTGGGCTGGGGGCCTTGGAGTCTGTGAGGGATTAGATGGTAGGGGGACTCTGTCTGGTTCAGGAGTGGCACGCCCCGACGACCGTGCAGCATGTTCTTTATGGTCTGCCGAGCTCACTCTAAGTTTTCAAAGGAACGATGGGATAGAAGAGGTGAAGAAAGGACACAGGAAATAGGAAAGGCCTGCAGTGTCTTGAGCTTCAGGAACTCTGGGATTTGCCCATTCTGCCCCGGAGAGGTCCCCCTCCCCAGCAAGGGGACCCTTGCTACAGGTTACGCCTAGCAAGTCACAAGCCTGGGTGCAAGCAAAGCCTGTTGATTGAAAACTCTCTGACTAGCTTCCATATGGGTGCTCAGTTAGGCCTTTTCCATGAGAACCACAGAGTATCAGAATGTCAGCACAGGAAGGGGCTTGAAAGAACATCCAGCCCACGTCCTATCATTTTCAACAGGAAACCAAGGCCCAGTGAGCAGGACAAGACTTTGATTTGGACTGACAGCTTGAGGCAGAGCCACGAGAGGGTCAGCTGTCTTTCGTTGAACCTCTGGGACTCTAGATGGGGGTGCAGAGACCCGAGAACTGTGGCCCCTCGATGACCCCCTTGGCCTGTTTGTCCAAGAGGCCACACAGGAACTCCACCCAACAGCTCCAAAGTGTGGACTAGCGGATAGGATGTGGGGAGGTCAGAATCCTAGCTCTGCTGATTACTGGCTGTGTGGCTATGAGAAAGTGCTTTCATCTCTCTGGTCCTTAGTATCTCCATTTGTCAAACAGGAACAATAATATTTAATAAGTAGTATAATTGTAAGGATCACTTACAATTAAATTGTAATTTAATTCATAACTTACACACACTTGAAAATGATTAGCATTAACGTGTGTCTGCATGCTTGCATGTGTGTGTGTGAAAAACTAAGTACAGTTTCTAGCAAAAGACAAGGAAGGTGCTCAAGAAATGGTGATAGTGGGCTGGGTGCGGTGGCTCACGCCTGTAATCCCAGCACTTTGGGAGACTGAGGAGGGTGGATCACAAGGTCAGGAGTTCAAGACCAGAGTGGCCAACATGGTGAAACCCCATCTCTACTAAAAAATACAAAAATTAGCTGGGCATGGTGGCTCGTGCCTGTAATCCCAGCTACTTGGGAGGTTGAGGTAGGAGAATCCCTTGAACCGGAACCTGGGAGGCGGAGGTTGCAGTGAGCTGAGATCACGCCACTGCACTCCAGCCTGGGCTATGGAGTGAGACTCCATCTCAAAAAAAAAAAAAAAAAAAATGGGGGTAGTGGTATGCCATAATTGTTACTGTTCTCATCATTCTTTGCTTTCATGGCCACAGCCTGCACACCCAGCTCTTATCTGTTCTTCAAGATTCATCTTAGTCATTCTTCCTCTGTGCGTAATCTCCCTCACTACTCACTACGCCGGTCTCGATTCAACATCCTCATATGTGTGGTATAAACCTTCATCTATCTCTTGTCAGTGGAGTCTGCTTGTCCTTCTCCCGCATCTGACTATAAGCTCAGTGAAAGCGGAGATGGTGCCTCCTCCCCTCCTCCTCAGCATCAGTATTCCTGAATGTTCACTGGACAGATGAGTGCTCTAACTCCAGGCCTGGAAAGCCCCACCTGGGATGAAGCCAGTGGGTGTGAACCTGCCAGCTTCTCACTTCCCAAGATGAATTCTGAGTTCTTCTGTGCAGTGCAGGGAGTGCTTTGCTTTTGGGTTGAGGGCACCCCCTCCTAGTGACGGAGAGTAGGTAACCCACCTTACCTCCTTGCAGGACCGATTGTAACTCAAGTCCTGCTGCTTCCACAAAGCCTTCCCTAGTAATTCCATCTTTTCTGTTCTGCTCCTGTAATACTTAATTCATTCTTCTCCCAATGTGCTTATCATACTTTACTTTGTCCTGTAATCACTTACTTATGTATTTACTTTGCGATATGCCTTGTATCTATCCATATTGGACAACTCACCCCACCATGAATCATTGTGGTGCCATGCGTCCATCTGCAGTAGACTTTACTATTGAAAGAGTTTAAATCGCACTTTGTTGAATGAATGAGTGACAGATTTCTTACTACATTTGTAGTGTAGGGGCCTGTTCAGCTGTTATCTCGCTGTCATGCTAGTTTTTCTCATTATCCATTCTACATTCCATGAGAGCAAGGATTTTACTAAATACGTCTGTGTCCTCATAGTACTGGGCAGAAAATGTTTAATGGGTAATTAATTACTGATTGATTTCCTTAAATTTTCTATCCTACTAAGACTTTTGAAACAACAAAAAAAATCTTATTAGCTTAGTTAAGTGGTGCCAACATTTGAAGGAATTGACTAAGCCTGAGTCCCTGTGATGAAACATATAGCATGTGGGATTCCACATGACAGGTGGGAATCCTAAGGGTTTTCCTGATCATTTGCTGACAGGCACTGATGACTTCAATGAAGGCAAAAGATCTCAGTTAAAGGGAATTATGAGGCTTGACAGTAGAAGTTGTCAGTGTAGCCCTCATTATCGGGCTTCTTTGTAGTGGATAGGAACTGGCTTTGGGGCTTTGTCTGTGATAGGAGAGGTCTCCATACTCACTCTGGGTGGGTCAAACTGAGGCTGTACCGGAGCTCTGAGCTTCTACCATGTGTAGAGTCCTGAGCAGGGCCAGGAACACAGGGATAAAGAGCAGTGAGGTGGGTAGGAGAACAGGGTCATGGGCACGTGGTGCAAACCTGAGTGTGTCTGAGAGAAAAAAGCATTTCTAACCAGTGACACTCGTATTCAATAGGGCTGTGTGTGTGAGTGGTGGGGGTGCTGGGATGAAGAGCCATTTGAGGCTGGAGGGCTGGTCTCTGCCATTGGGGTCTTGGCTGGTGAGAATGAAGATGACACTAACATTTGTATGTAGTCGTGACTCAGAGAGCTCGGGTTCTGGAGTCGGAGAGGCCGAAGTCTACCGCTGAGCCCAGCTTCTTCCTTTTTTTTTTATTTTTTTGAGACAGAGTCTCACTCCTATTGCCCAGGCTGGAGTGCAATGACACAATCTTGGCTCACCCCTACCTTTGCCTCCCAGGTTCAAGCGATTCCCCTGCCTTGCCTCCTAAGTAGCTGGGACTATAGGCATGTGCCACCATGCCTGGCTAATTTTGCATTTTTAGGAGAGATGGGGTTTCTCCATGTTGGTCAGGCTGGTCTCGAACTTCCAACCTCAGGTGATCCACCCACCTTGGCTTCCCAAAGTGCTGGGATTACAGGTGTGAGCCACCGCGCCTGGCCGCCCAGCTGCCTCTTAGCTGATTAGCCTTGGATAAGTTGCTACACTTTCTGTTTCTTCTTCTCTTGTGTGGGGTGTCATAACAACTGCTTCCTGCTTCTCTGTGTCTTGTACAAGAAGACATGACCCCACAGTGGGACCAGCACTCAGGTCTTGTCAATTCTTGTCCTGTGCCTTCTACACCGTTCAGCCAAGGGAAGGGGGACTGTCTGCTTAATTAGCTGATATTGGTAAGAGCTTTGGAGATGCAAAGTTCTTGATAAGAGCTAATCCCCTTAATCTGCATGGGGGTGATGTGTGAATGTATTGTACAAGGCAGATAGCACTGGGGGGATTGGCCAGGGATGCAGGACAGTGCACGGAGCATGCACGTGTTTGCATGTGTGCACATGCACACATTGTTCATGCTCCCTTTGAAGGTGCTGCAGACATGATGTGCAGGGATTCGTGCCTCAGATGGGGCTTGGAGGAGGTGCCCTCTGTGTTTTTCCATCCCAGAAATGCTGATTCTATTCTTGGTTGGAAGGTGGCTCCAGGTCCTGGGACAGGGAAGCTCCTGAGCTCTGCAGGAGTGTCTGTGGGAAGGGAAGGATTTGAGAGCCCAGTGTCAGGTGCGGGGTGAGCTTTCTGCATGCTGCCCTGCTCACTGTCTCAGGATGCTGAGGCATTTACAAGTGTCTTGATAATCCTTCTGGCAAAGTTGCCAGCCTCACTATAGCCTTGAAATGGGGAATCTGTGGACTCAAAGACACGCTGTTCTGTTTTCGCTCAGCAATGGACAATCTGTTTTCTCCCAGGAGTTCGGACTTAACCTTAAGTTATCAAGTGGTTCACCCTCCCCTCTGTTCCCTCCCCTCTGCATATGTAAGCTCTGCCTGCATCCTCTCCCACTTCCTTCTGTGAACCTTCCCTGCGGGCAGTGATGGGGACAGGCCCTCAGTGCAGTGACTGGCCTGCCCGCCATGTAGGCTTGGCTCCCCTAGAAGCAGACCCCAAGTGAAACAGAAGTAAGTGCAAATGGTTATGTGGTCGATGTTCCTGGGAGCCACTTAGAAAGGGGGTTATGTTTTTTAAAAAAGTCCACTCATTTGCCTGATAGAAGAGTGGAGAAGTGAGACAGGGAAGAGAAAGAAGATCATCCAGCTGTGGCCACCTGGGGCCCAACCCCACTGGGGCACAGTGGGAGAGTGTAGAGCCTCCTGAGGGCAGGGTGTCCTCGTGGCTACTAGCTAGGGTCTAGCACTAAGGGCCTGTCCCATGTACATGGGCTGCATGAGCCCCAGAGACCCGAAAGTTCTTGGGTGAGCCAGAGGTGCCTGCATCTGTAAGGCCCCCAGATCAGCAAGTGTGAGAGAAGTGAACCTGGCCCCACAGCTGCTCCTGGCCAATCTGAACTACTGCATCCCAGACCCAGGCTTGGCCATTGCAGTGAAGGCAGCTCCTGTTGCCCTAACCCCACTCACATGTACATGCCAACTACCCTCTAGGTTCTAGGAGCACTTTTGCAATTTTTATTTTTTGAAGACACTGAAGGTGATCTGATTTATTAAAACCATAAGCAAATATGCATTCATCATGGGTTTCCTTTGTGTCAGGCACTGTGCTAAGTGCTTTTTCTGCATATCTCATCTTGGTCCTTTTGATATCCCATGAAGTAAGTATTGTTATTCTTATTTTCCATTTGAGGCAACTGAGGCAGAGAGTGGTTAAGTGAGTGTACACAGCTTCATTCAGTACCATACCATCTTTCCTGGCTGCACTCAGGATCCGAGAGCTCGGTTCTGCCAAATGGCACTTCACAGAGTCACAAAGCATTGGGCAGGTTGGGCTGCTTCTGTGGGCCTCCTGTGTGTAGACACCAAAAATAAGATTCAGTCCAACTAAAAGCCCGTTAATTATGCCCCCAGACTACGGATTGAGGGGTACTTGGGTCTTGATGGATGGAAGCTGCCTCTAAATTGGACTCTGAGGAGCATTGTAGCCCCTTGCCCTTTGATGTATTTGTCTCTGCCTGGCAGGGCCTGGCAGCTGCCTGGACTCTGGCCCTCTTCTCTATTCCAGGAAGCCCAGCCATGCCAGCTCTGACTTGTCACTCTTTTTGTCCTAGGGAGCCCCCAGAGACCTCTAAGTAATGCATTTTACCTACGGGGCCTAGCTGGCACTCTTCCTGCCCCTAGGGCCTGGTACATGACCTTGCCATCAGGCTTCGTGATTGCAGCTTGTGGGCGAGGGATCCCCAGTGTCTTCTTTAACTGGGTGCTCAGTTTTCATTTTAATCTGACAACTGAAGAGCTCTGGAGTAGGAGCCAGGAGATCTTGATTTAAGTCTCACTCACTGCTTACGTGTCCTTGTACTTACTTCTCCTCTCTGGGCCTGGTGTCCTCATCTGCTAAGTCATGGGATCTAATATCCTTTCTGGGCCCGAAATCCCAGGAGTTGGGGAGAAGCAGGAATTGGGTTACAGAGCAGTGGGTTACCAGCTGGTTTCAGAGGCTTGTCTCTTCTGGGACTCAACTGTCTGCTGGCTGACAGGTCAAGCACCCAGGATCCATTGCATTAGATCAGTCCAAGAGATCTTGGATTCTGCCAGTCCTAGGCACTTCAGAAAATCCCTGCCCTTACCTCTTCATGGTGGTGGGGAGGGAGGCAGAGGGAAGAACCTGGGGATTGATGCATGGTGGGGATGGGGAAGAGGGCTGTGGATGCAGCTATATTTGAGCCACGGAGTCTCAGGAGCAGAGGGGCCTGTGGAATGGGCCAGGCCATGGTGGATTGTGACTTCTCAGCTTGTGGGTCAATAATCCCTTTACTAAGAGATCCCCAGGTGCACTTTAGCTGGAGCTCAGTCATAAAGGCAGCAGTGGAGAATGGAGCTTTCATAAGAGGTCCTGAGGAAGAGCCTATTGGATTGCTCTTTCAAATTGTCCATGACAGACATGTTCCTCAAGGAGCCGTTATCTTCAGATGGAATCTAGATACTTTGGTCTGTAAGATTTGACCCTAAGCTATTCAGCCAGGATGGATGGAATAGGACGTTGGCCCTACAGTGTCTCATGGCCAAAGTGGTTTGGCCATGGTGGCCAGGAAGGGAGGCAGAATGTTGAGGGGACAGCAAAAGGATTGAAGATGGGTATGCACGAGGCACCAGACTCCTCCAAAGGTGTCAGAAAACCAAAGGCTGGCACATGAAACCATGTCAAGACCTTGAGGCAGCACACAGATTTCAGATATGGGAGTGGGCTACTCAGATTTTATGAGATACCCCTTTTGTCTCAGGCAATGAACCAGTGAGCTTTCCTGGCACCAAACAAGTTTATAATACACTACAATTACTTGTGTAAGTGATTCCAGTACCCCTGTGCATCAAGCAGTTTTTATTGGGCTTTTGCTTTGGGGTTTCTTAAAGTCCCCTCTAGCCTCTGCTAGAATGGCCAAAGAGGATTCTATGATGGCAGTGGACAGGTGTGACTGGAGCAAAAAGCTCACTTAGGGCAGGGGTTCCCCTGGGGAACTTTCTCTGAGCCCTCGAATGTTAGCAAAGTGTTACGTGTATGTAGTGATACATGTTTCTCTGGGCAAGAGCATAAAACCTTCAACCAGAGTCTCAAAATGGTCTTTTGTCTCACAAAAGGTTAAGATTAAGACTCCAATCAGTCTATGAAAGCAGGGCTATGTCTGCTTTGCTATCCATTGTATGCTTAGTACCTAGCTTGGGTACCTGGCACTTGGTAGGTGCTTAATAAATAATGGTTGGATGAATAACTGACTAAGAGGAATAATGGGGGTCTAACTCTTTCACTGAGGCTTGTGAGTGCAATGGCACAATCTCAGCTCACTGCAGCCTCTACCTCTCAGGCCCAAGTGATCCTCACATCTTAGCCTTCTGAGGAGCTAAGACCACAGACATGTGCCACCACACCTGGCTAATTTTGAAATTTTTTGTAGCGACGGTATCATTTCAATCAGTGGTGCCTGGTTGGAGGAGATTGGATCGTGGAGGTGGATTTCCCTCTTGGTGCTATTCTCATGATATTGAATGAGTTCTCATGAGATCTGGTCATTTATAAGTGTGTGGTACTTTCTCACTCTTCCTCCTGCTCTGGCCACGTGACATGCTTGCTCCTCCTTTGCCTTTGGCCATGACTGTAAGTTTTCTGAGGCCTCCCAAGAAACAGATGCTGCTGTGCTTCCTGTATAGCCTGCAGAACTGTGAGCCAATTACATCTCTTTTCATCATAAATTACCCAGTCTCGGGTATTTCTTTATAGCAATGTGAGAATGGACTAATACTATAAATTGGTATCAGGAGTGGGGTATTCCTAGAAAGATACCTGAAAATGTGGAAGCAACTTTGGAACTGGGTAATAGGCAGAGGTAGGAAAAGTACGGAGGGCTCAGAAGAAAGCAGGACAGTGAGGGAAAATTTGGAATTTCCTAGAGACTTTTTGAATGGTTGTGACCCAAATGCTGATAGTGATATGAATACAAATAGCCAGGCTGAGAATGTGTCAGATGGAGATGAAAAACTTACTGGGAACTGGAGTAAAGGTTACTTTTACTATGTCTTAGCAATGATCCTGGCTGCCTTGTGTCCCTGCTGTAAGGATCTGTAGAACTTTGATCTTGAGAGTGATGATTTAGGGTATCTGATGGAAGAAATTTCTAAGCAGCAAAGCATTTAAGATGTTGCCTGACTTCTTCTAATACCTATGCTCATATGTATGGGCAAAGAAATGACTTAAAGCTGGAACTTACATTTAAAAGAGAAGCAGAGCATGAAAGTTTGGAAAGTTTGCAGCCTGGCCATGTGGTACAAAAGAAAAGCCCATTTTTAGGAGAAGAATTCAAACAGGCTGCAGAAATTTGCATAAGTAAGAAGGGGCCAAGTGCTAATAGCCAAAACAGTGGGGAAAAGGTCTTGAGGCATTTCAGAGACCTTTGTGTCAGCTCCTCCTATCATAGGCCCAGAGGCTAGGAGGACCTGATGGGGTCATGGACCAGGCCTGTGGCCCTGCTGCCTTGCACAGCATCAGGGCACTGTTGCACACAGCCCACATTCTAGCTCCAGCCGAGGCTCAAAGGGGCCCAGGTGTAGCTTGGGCCACAGTTTCAGAGGGTATAAGCCATAAGCCTTGGTGGCTTCCATGTGGTATTAAGCTGGCAGGTGCACAGAGTACAAGAGTTGAGGTTTGGGTGCCTGTGCCTGGATTTTGGAGGATGTATGGAAAAGCCTATTTGTCCAGGGAGAAGCTTGCTGCAGGAGCGGAGCCCTCATGGAGAACCTCTACTAGGGCAGTGCAAAGGGGAAGTGTGGGGTTGGAGCCCCTACACAGGGTCCCTACTGGGGCACTACCTAGTGAAGCTGTGAGAAGAGGGTCACCATCCTCCAGATCCCAGAATGGTAGATCCACCAGCAGCTTGTACCTCATGCCTGGAAAAGCTGCAGGCACTCAATGCCAGCCCTTGAAATCCACTGTGGGGGCTGAACCCTGCAGAGCCACAGAAGCAGAGCTGCTTAAGGCCTTACGAGCCCACCCCTTGTGCTAGTATTCTCTGGATGTGAGAAATGAAGTCAAAGGAGATTATTTTGGAGATTTAAGATTTAATGACTGCCCTGCTGGGTTTTGTACCTGCATGAGGCCTATAGCCCCTTTCTTTTGGCTTATTTCTCCCTTTTGGAATGGGAGTTTTTACCTAATGCCTATACCCCCATTGCATCTTGGAAGTAACTAACTTGTTTTTCATTTTACAGGCTCATAAGCAGAAGGGACTTCCCTTGTCTTGAATGAGACTTTGGACTTTGGACTCTTGAGTTAATGCTGGAATGAGTTAAGACTTTGGGGGACTGTTGGGAAGGCATGATTATATTTTCCAATGTGAGAAGGACGTGAGATTTGAGAGGGGCCAGGGGTGAAATGATATGATTTGAAGCTGTGTGTCCACCCAAATCCCATGTGGAATTGTAATACCCAGTGTTGGAGGGGGGACCAGGTGGGAGGTGACTGGATCATGGAGGCAGATTTCCCTCTTGGTGCTGTTCTCGTGATAGTGAGTTCTCATGAGATCTGATTGTTTAAAAGTGTGTGGCACCTCCCCCACTCTTCCTCCTGCTCCGGCCATGTGAAGTGCTTTCTGCTCCTTTGCCTTTGGCCATGATTGTAAGTCTCCTGAGGCCTCCCCAGAAGCAGCTGCTGCTGTGCTTCCTGTACAGCCTTCAGAACTGTGAGCTAATTAAATCTCTTTTCATCATAAATTACCCAGTCTCAGGTTTTTGTTTTTTTTTAAATACTGAAAAGGGTTAACAGTGTATTATAATTTATTTTATTTGACAATCTAGGAAGTTTGCAGGCACGAGCAGTTCTAGTGCAATTTCATGTGCAATTGGAAGTCTGGGAATCTTGGTGGAGATGTTAGTGCAGTGAACCTTGTATGTAAAATACATGCATACTTTTGATAGTGCATGTTAAGGTGCCTCTCTAAAACTGACCTCATTGGTTTCGTTCTCAGCAAAATTGGCCTGGGCCACTCAACATGGCTTTATTATACCTGATGTTAATGCATATTCTCTTTTTACAGTAAATTCATGACCATCAGATGATATATACAATTTGACATACATGGCATCAGGCCTTCACAGCCACCACGGTTTTCTCCTTGTCATCCATGTTGTTCTTATGAAATTCTACTTTGCTTCCCCAGGAACTTTAGTAGTTTCTCTGAGTTCTGTTTCTCCCCCAGCTTGAGACTCCCTTGTCTTGAGCCACCACAGCCCCATACCCATGTGTCACCCCACAGCCACTGTAGCCCAGTCCCCATGTACTGCTACAGCCCCTGTTCCAGGGCCACTCCCCCATCCCCGGCTGCCTCCCTGTCCTCAGGTATTTCTTTAGAACAATACAAGAACAGACTAATACAGATGGGGTCTCCTTATGTCTTCCAGGCTGGTCTTGACCTCCTGGGCTCAAGGGGTCCTCCCACCTTGGCCTCCCAAAGTGCTGGGATTACAGGCGTGGGCCACTAAACCTGGCCTGGGAAAGCTTTTAATGTAGATGTTCATAGCCTTGTGGAAAAGTTCTGGTTTAATTTTTTAAATAAATATTTATTGATAGTTAGCTCCAATCACATGTCAGGTATTGTAGTATTATTACCATTACTTACGGCCACTATTATGTCCTCAACGACTACCAGCCACTATTTACTGGGCATGCATGATGTGCCGGGTATTGTACTCAGCCCTTTGCAATATGATCTCATTCAATCCTTATAGCCATCCAGTAAAGTAGATATCATTACCCTCCTCTTACTCATAAGGCTCAGAGAGCAATTACGTCACTTGCCCACTTTCATGTAGCAACAAAGTAGAAACGCCCTAATTCTAACCCCAAATCAGCCTGACTTCAAAACCTACATCCTCAGCCATTATTTGATCTTCGGGGATGAGTGACTCAGTGCTGAGAACAAGGACTCATGTACCCTGGTCACAGCTTGTTACAAACCCCAAGCTCAAAGCCCCTGTGAAGTAAGAAAGGAACACAATCATGCCTAGTCTTGGGTGAGGTCAGGAAGGCCGCTTGGGGTGGGCACAGTGAGTCTGCAGGGTTGGTAGATGATCTTGACAACTGTTTCCTTAGTTAAGCCTTTCACACAGTCCATTTTCTCTAGTCAGCTGAGTGTTTGGAGGCCTGCAAGCCTCCCTGCTGGAGAAGATCAGGAGATTAGGCACTTGGAGCTGTCAGGGAAAAATGTCTGAATTATTTGAACAGGTAATAACAGGATAGTGTAAGCTTGTTTAGTGCAAGGCAACTCATTGTAACAGAAACCCCCTCCCAGATCATCAGTGGGCATTGCAGCTAAAGGATTTTCTGTGAGGTGGACACAAAGAAGACTTCTCCAGAGCCCAGGCAATGGGGCGAGGGAGGGTCTGGGCCATCAAGACCCAGAAGGAGTGGCGGTCCTGGCATCCTCAGGGGCAGATGAAAGGCTATGGGAGTTGGGTTAGTGTGCCTTTGCCTTAGACTGGGAGTTCCAAGATGGAGTCTAGTCTTATCTTGGGCATGTGCTAATTATATAAACTTGCCAGTCATTGTTCTTTGGGCTTTATTCTCTTCCTCTCTAAAGTGAAGGCACTTGATTGCGTGACTTTAGTTAGTTCTGACATGCTGCCATTCCTAGAGACTTCTCAGCTGCAGTGGCAGGACAAGGGGCCTTTGTAATAATTATCATGGATATGGGGTATAGCTTGTGCTTATCTTTGTGTATGTCTTTTATTATTATTATTATTATTTTAAATTTTATTTCCCCCAGGCTGGAGTGCAGTGGCGTGATCTCAGCTCACTGCAACCTCCACCTCCCAGGTTCAAGCCATTCTCCTGTCTTGGCCTCCTGCGTAGCTGAGACTACAGGCCCATGCCACCACATCAGGCTAATTTTTGTATTTTTAGTAGAGATGGGGTTTTGCCATGTTGGCCAGGCTGATCTTGAACTCCTGACCTCAGGTGATCCACCTACCTCGGCCTCCCAAAGTGCTGGGATTACAGGCGTGAGGCACCGCACCCGGCCTTATTACTATTTTTAACTGTGGCAAATGTGCAACCACCACCAACACTGGGATGTGGTCTATTTAATCTTCTCAACAACCTCATGGATTAGGTAGCATTACTACCCTCATTTTTCAGACGAAGACAAGAGGCCTAGAGAGGGTAAGTGACTTGCCCCAGGTCCCACTGCCTTTAGGAGGCAGAAATGAGACACTTGTCTGGGAGGTTTGACTTCAAAGCCATTCTAACCACCGGGCAGACTCTTCTCATTTTCTTGAGCAAGACTCACAGCAAGACATACTCTTCCAAGCCCAACCCAGATTGTCCACAGGTATATGCATATCAAATGGAAATGCTCTGTCCTGCACGCCCCGGTAGTTCTCGTTTTTCTTGCTCTTGGCTTTCTCTTTTGTGAGTGTCATTATTGTATTAGTTTCCTGTGGCTGCAGTAACAAATGACCAGAAATCGGGTGGCTTAAAGTAGCAGGTATTTATTCTTTCACAATTCTGGAGGCCAGAAGTCCGAAATCAAGTTGTCAGCTGGGCTGTGTTCCCTCCAAGGGCTCCAGGGAGAATGCGTTCTGTGCCTCTCCCAGCATCTGGTGGCTTTGGCTGGTCCTTGCTGCAGTCTCTGCCTCTGTGGTCATGCTGCCCCTTCTCTTCTCTGTGTGTCTGTCATAAGGATACATGTGGTGCACTTAGGGCCCCCCTGATAACCCAGTGTGCTCCTCCTCTCAAGATCCTTTGACTTAATCACTTCTTTTGCCATGCAAGGTAACATCCACAGGTTCTGGGAGTTAGGTCGAGGGGGCTGCCTTTTAACCCACTACAGTTATGGACTTGTGAATTTTTACAGATTCGTTGTATTTTAGTCAGTTCTCTTAACTATTCTTTTTGCATCTCAAATTGTCCTTGGAGCCAGCCCCTGTACTCTTTTTTTTTTTTTTTTTTTTGAGACAGAGTCTCACTCTGTTACCAGGTGCCAGGCTGGTGTGCAGTGGCATGATTTTGGCTCACTGCAACCTCTGCCTCCCGGGCTCAAGCAATTCTCCTGCCTCAGCCTCCTGAGTAGCTGGAACTGCAGATGCACGCCACCATGCCTGGCTAATTTTTTGTATTTTTTAGTAGAGATGGGGTTTCACCATGTTGGCCTGGATGGTCTCGATCTCTTGACCTCGTGATCCACCTGCCTCGGCTTCCCAAAGTGCTGGGATTACAGGCGTGAGCCACCGCGCCCAGCCACCCCTGCACTCTTATAAATTTTATTTTGTTTTTCAGACAGGGTCTTGCTCTGTTGCTCAGGCTGGAGTGTGGTGGTGTGATCATGGCTCACTGCACCCTCATCCTCCTGGGCTCAGGTGATCCTCCCCACTCAGTCTCCAAGTAGCTGGGGCTACAGGCATGCACCACCACCCCCAGCTAATTTTTTATTTTTTGTAGGGTATGGGGTCTTGTTATGTTGGCCAGGCTGGCATTGACCTCCTGGACTCAAGTGATCCTTCCGCCTTGGCCTCCCAAAGTGCTGGGATGACAGGCATGAGCCACTGTGCCCGGCCCCCTGTTGTCTTTAGGCGTGACCCCATTGGTCTGTGAACAAGCCCATGCTCTCTGACACAAGATGTCACAGGCTTGTGTATTCCTTACCCCCAACCTGGAATTCCTCCAGTTCACCCTGATTTCTTTCAGTAGGAAATGGCATTTGTTATTTTCCATTCTCTTCTATTTCGTTAAACACTGATTACAATCTACTGAATTGATTTTTGTGGACCTGCTTATGGATTGTGACTCACAGTTTGAAAATCGCTGTTCTGGGCTATTTTGCCCTTCTTTACTTTTGTCACAAATTTAGGAACTTCCTTTCCATTAGAAAGTGAGGTACCCTCAAATACAGGGCCAAATCTTCAGCCACTGGCTCTTCCATGGCTGCAGGATGGGGTCTGCACACAGAGGGCCTGCACGCCATTTAGGGACCCTCAGAGCCCCTGCTGCCCTCCATGGCACCTTGCATCTCTTCTGGGCCCTGCTCCCTTCCTCCTCCACTTTCTCCTTCCTCTTCTCTCTCCCCCTTCTTCCTCCCCTTTCCACCCTGTCCCTCTCCATCACTGCCTGGCCTTCATTTTGCCATTCTAAGAGGCTAATGTGAAAATTGCTCACAGATGGCACAAACAGTATGAAAAAGAGCCTCTCTCTTTATTAGAGCAACACAAGATAGTGTTTTTAGAGCAACACAAGATAGTGTTTTTAAGTGATTAAATTGTTATAGCAATAATCATGCTGAAATCCAAACATCTCATCAGACTGCGTCAACCTCTCACCAAGGGCTCTTGAGGGCCTTTTGGGGTTTGCAGGGTCCACCCCAATGGAGAGCCCAAGAGCAGACTGCCCAGGCCTTCCTGGACCTTCCCCATGGGGTCCCATGGGGCAGAAGTATCTGGGTAGTGTTAGGGCCTCCATTGGCGGTCACTCCCTGTAACCAGATGTAGAGGTCCCGGCCCCAACCTAGGCTGTAGCTGAGTTTGTCTTTGGTGGCCATCCCATCCTCGTTGGCCTCCACGTTGTCCCCCACGTTGTCCCATAGCCACTCTGCACTCTGAGTGCCGCAGGTGCTCCTAGAGGGCTGTCCTGCTTGCCCCTCCTTGCTGGCCACCCCTTGTTCTCCTAGCACCCTGGCCGGAGTCAGCTGTCACCAAGGGAAGAAAGGGAGCTGGGTGAAGTCCTCTGCAGGACACAACTGCAGGACAGACACTTCATCTAGTAGCCTGCAGCAGAGTCTGGGCACTCTCTGGGGCACCCTGGGACTTGCTCTCAATCTTGTCCTTCCTCATTCCCCATTAGTGTAGAGCCCCATTTCATCCTTCCAGGGCTCGAAACAGCTCCCGCCTCAGCTTCTGCCCTCCAGCTTCTCTCCCTGCCTGCTGCTCCAGGAAAGAAAGCACAGAAAGCTATACACAAATAAAGACACCTTCATGTATCTGGTCATCTTGGTGGGGAGTCGGGTAGAGACTTAAGAGAGAAATAGAGAAGATGAACCTGGTATGAAAATCAGAGACTAGCAATCACAAGACCTCATTTTAAATAAACATGTAAAAATGAGGCTTAAGGCCAGGTGCAGTGGCTCATAACTGCAATCCGAGCACTTTGGGAGGCCAAGGTGGGTGGATCACTTTAGGCCAGGAGTTTGAGAACAGCCTGGCCAACATGGCAAAACCCTGTTCCTATTAAAAGTACAAAAATTAGCCGGGCATGGTGGCAGGCACCTGTAGCCCCAACTACTCGGGAGGGTGTCAGGAGAATTGCTTTAACGAGGAGGTGGAGGTTGCAGTGAGCTGAGATCGCGCCACTGCACTCCAGCCTGGGTGACAGAGCGAGACCCGATCTCAAAAAAACAGACTTAGGTTTCATATGATGGTTGGTCAAGGGTGTCAGGAAAGAGGGAAAGGAGGAAAAGAGTGAGGTCAGAGCAAAAGCAAGGGAATGGCAAATGAGCACCTGTTCAGAGAGGGGACACAGAGGGAAGGAACAGAAAGCAGGGAGAGCAGAGCCTGGGGAGGCAGAGAGGGTTGGGCCATGATGTGACGTAGCAGTTGGTCACTTACTCACTGGCCCTTCTGAGCTCCGTTTTGGTTTAGGGATTCCAAGTGTTGCCTCTTCTCACATCTGTGGTGCTGGTTAATCAGTTCTCCCATGGCTCTTTCTCTGTATCTTTCTGTCTCTCCTTTCAGTGGGCATAGCTCATCTTTCCAGTGAAGGAAACATTTTGGTTTGGGTTTCGGTGGGCAGAAGTCATAGCTGGCTTATGTGCTCTTTCCTTCTTACTCCTGGCTCCAAACAGAGTGCCAGGGTGTGGTGGAAACTCCGTGTGTTTGGCGGGAAGGTGGGTGGCTGGCTGGGTGAATCAGAACTTCCAGGTGGAAGCGATGCATTAGAGAAAGGACTGGTTGGGGGTAGACACAGTGGCAGATGGGGTGTGGTGAGGTGTGAGTCAGTGATGGCCACCCCGGCCTCACCCCAGGCTCTGATGAGCGGAGGCTTCCCAGTCCCTCTTCTATTCAGATTCTACTTCTGATCAGAAGTAGACACAATATTTGAAGAAACAGAAAAGATAAACTTATCTTTTATAAAAAAAAAAAAGATAAATTTCATCTGCTGGGGTAGGATTACATCAAGGAGGATGAAATTAAAGGCTTTTCTTGGAAAGAGATCTCCAGGATAATTCGATGGAAGACTTTAGTTATTTCAGATTCAAAGTGTCCCCTCTGCAACAAAAGATGCTTTAAAAAATAATTAATTGATTTGGGGAGTCACGTGAAAATATTATGTACATGTATCTCTTTGAGTCCTTAGAGCTGCTATTGGTCTAGAGAGCTGCCAGCAGCCCAGGGAAGGGGGCTTCAATGCCCTACCCTTTTCCTGTGTGCTGGTGACAGATGACCCAAGTCTCTGCCACCAAGGGAATGGAATGAAGGCTAGGAAAGGGGAAATGGGTTTGGATTCGACCTCAGGAAGAACTTGCAACCATTTTACCTGCTTCAGCTGGCTTGGCACACTTTACTGGAAGGAAACTGATGAGCTCCCGTCCCCTTAGATGAGAGAATGGCATGTTTTATGTGAGTGGGGAAGTGAGCTCTTCAAGAGGTTGTGCTGTCTCAAAGCCGCACAGGGTGGTTCTAGGACCCGGGATCTTTTGGGCTTACCTCTGATCCCCTGCCACACCAACACTGCTTCCAGGGTACACTCAAGTCTCCAGCTCACCTTGATCTGGGCTTTCCCCAGGGAACAGTAGGCTCCTAGGCATCCCAGGGCTCATTCCGTCTGTCCCTCTGCCTGAATGCCCCATTTGGATCCAATCTCAAGGATGAGTCCACAGCTGCTGTGCAGTGCACTCATCACTCTGGACACACAGTGTCTGGAAAACTCTCTTGCTGGACTTCCAGCCCTTTCTCCCTTGATCAGGGCTTGTCAGGAGGATGGCAGACTCCCATAGCCAGGACCTTGTAGGGCAAACAGATGAAAGCATTTGCCTTATGATCTGCCCTGAAGAAACATGGCTTGATGTGATTGACAGGAAGCCAGCCCTAGTGCTGGTAAACACCGATGGTCAGCACACCAGTTCCTTATGTGCCAGCTGACACCACAGAGGCCCAGGGGGCTCCTCCATTGCCCAAGGCCCGGGTAGAGGCCAGGTGGCAGGCAGGTCTGGCCCTGTTTGTACTGATCTGGTCTTGAGAGCCTCAGGCTATGTGTCTGGGGTTGCACAGCTCAGTGTCCCTCTATGTAGTGTCACCAGCCCACTTTATCTACCGTTGGGTCCCCAGGGCTCAGCACAGAGTAGGAATTTCATTAATATTGGCTGATGATAAACATTATGGATCCCAAGTTAATCCAGTTCTTCCTTCATTCCTTCATTCACAAGAAATTATAAATCTCAGCATTTACTTACAAAACTGATTTTAGAAGGGATCCTGCACTTTCCTGGTCTTCCCCAAAGGAGAAGCCGCACAGTGTGGTGTGAGGAGAGCACCGGGCTAGGAGTGGAAACCTGGGTTCTGGTCTCAGCCCTGCCTTGCACTGGCCCTGTGAATGTGGGCACTTCCCTTCCCCAGAGTCTCTGTGTCTCTCTGCACGCAGCAGGTGGGGCTGTGCCGGTTCCTTCCAGTTCCGATGTTTCCCCTCCCTCCCCTTCCCTGCTCAACCCTGTGCCTTTTAGAGCACATCAGGTTGGGAGGTGGAGTAGGCCTGGCAGCTCCTGAAGACAGTGGTTTCCTGGGGCCCAGGAGGCAGGCCCTGCTGGGGTGAAACTATCAGCACGGCTGCTGCCCCCTCCCTAAAGGGCCTAAGGGCAGGATGAACTTGTGGTTTGGGTCCCCTGGTGCAGCCCTGCTGGACCTCTGGACAGGGGCCTGGCTCAGTCTTGTCTGGAGTGCCTGAGCCAGACAAGCAGAGAGGGGCCCCAAAGAGCGGCCCCCATCTGGCTGCACACTCCCCTTTTCCAGCAATGAAGTCATTCTTCAAGTCATAACATGTTTCCTGAGGAATGAAGGTCAAGACAGACTCCAGAATGAACTTCTAACCTCATGTCAGGGTGCTGCCAGCAATTTGCTGTGCTCCTAATTCCCCTGAGCCTCAGTTTCCTTATCTGTCAAATGGGCCTGAGAATGCTCACTGTGAAGATGGTGAGAGACAATGTATATGAAGCCCTTTGAAAGGCACAAGGGGCTGTATCAGTATCAGCCTCGGCAGAGAGGAGGCAGCCTGTGCCGGGTACTAATGCTCCGCTGGTGGCAGAGGGCGCATTCCCGGGAGGGGTGTTACTCAGATGGCTCAAACGTGGTGAGAAACTCCGAGGCTCGGCGAGCTGTGAGGTGGAGGAGGCTGAGTGCATTCTGTCTCCATCACCTGGTCCTTCATCTGACATCTCTGGCCCAGGCCACAGATTGGAGTGCTACTTTTTCCTGTGCTTGGAGGAATCATTGATTTTGTCCCAGAAATATATCTTTAGCCATGGCCCCAGGAACCCCCCGTCACCCCCGGCTCTACTCCCTGCCTCTTAGCTGACCTTTCCCTTGGCTGAAACAAGGGATGTGACTCTTGACATGCTTATTTGTGTTCCCTGGACCTGCCTGACCACCAAACACCCCTCTGGGTAAAAGCACACCTTGGAGATTATAGATTCCCTGAAGCCAGGAGCTGTGCTCCTGAGGACCCTCCTGACAACGTGCGCCTTGTGCAGAGAGGGAGGGCCTTGGAAAGGTTGGTGGTCATGATGACACAAGGGTTAGCAGTGCCTCCCTGGGGTCCTGGCCTGTTTCACTGATGGGTGGAGGAAGAGAAGGGACATCAGCTCCTAGGGGCCTGAGAAAGGCAATTTCTTGGGACTCAGGTGAGTCCAGAGGTCTTGGCCATGGTTTCAGCTGTGAACGGAGGGACTTCTCCTGCGAGGGTGAGAAAACTCAGGCTCAGTTCTGTTTTTTCGTATACCATGAAAAATAAATGTGAAGTAAATAGGGTTTCGGGGAAAGATTCATCCTTCTTCCCTTCCCTCCTTTCTTAAATATTTATTAAGCAAGCAGTACTCACCTTATGCTGTGCTGGGACACTCAGCGTGGAGGACGCGGCTGCTGCCCTCCTACTCACAGTCTAGTCAGGTAGATGAAATAACCACCGAGCAAGGCAGCAGCAGGAGGCGTGTGGCCACTGACGGAGGTGTGTAGCCATTCAGACCTGGGTGAGCTTTGGGAAGCCTGGTGTAGCCACGGAGGGCATTGAGGAGGAGGTGGCCCAGAGTTGGGCCTCAGAGGATGGGAAGAAGTTGGAGAGGTGGGGAAGGTGAAGGGAAGCATAACTGAGAACAAAACTGATGTAGGGCAGTGGCTGATGATGGGAGTTTGAATCCTGTTTGTACCTTGAAATATCCATGCAGCCTTGACAATTCGCCTTCCTTCAGTTTCTTCACTAGAAAAATGAGTACAATAACAGTCTCCATCTCCTAGGGTTGTTTGAGGATTAAATGAAATAGAATGTGAACTACCTAGGGCCAAGGTTGTTCCGAGTACACACACATTCAGAACACATCAGCGACTGTCATTCCTGCCACTGCTGGTGCGACCGCCCAGCTTCTGCCTTCCAGTTGCTGCTGCTCTGTCCTCCTGCCCTCCCTGCCTTGACCCTGCTGTGATGAGAAGGCACCTGAAACTCGCCTCTGGGCCACATGTGCACCTGGCCCTGTGCTCAGGCTTCTGGCTAATCCCCTGTCCCCAAGCAGAGGAAGCCAGAGCTTCTCAAGTGGGTGTGAATTAAACCTAGCTTCCCTCCTGCTCTTTTCCCATTGTCCTGATTGTCCTCCAAGGCAAAAACTTTCCCTGCCAGGCCCTGCTGTTTGTATTGACAGCTCCAGCCACCTTTTCCTTCCAGCAGCTCCCCATGCTGGGCGGCTGGGGAGCTGGCCTTTTGCTAAGAGAGGGGGCTGTGATGCCCTCAGAGACATCTGCCCACCCCTCAGGAACCTGACATTTTGTCTGCACCAGGGCAGCGGCCTCTGTGCTAATTGGGCCGGTCCCAGCTGTCCTAGTGCTAATCCAGTTTCATTGCACTGGCAGTTGGACTGACAAAGCTTTGGTGCAGGGTACCCAGCACCAAGATAAAAGGCACATGGCATTTGTGTGTGGGAGAGAAAGGGGTACTGTGGGCATCAGGCAGCAGGTGTCCCTTCGCAGCCAGCATCTAGGAGCACTTCTGAGCTCCTGCGAGTGAAGTGGCTGGGAGGGTTTTCTCTCTTCCTGCCCAGCCCAGCCTGGCTGCAGGCTACAGAGTCATCCTCTACCCTGCCCTGTGCGGGGCCCTGAGCCCCCTCTTACCTGTCAGCCTCTGGGGCAAGCAGAAGTCTCCATGGCCCAGTGCCAGAGCTAAGCCCCTTGGGAGTAGGCAAACCAGGCCTCCTGTGACCTGCTCTTTAACTCAGACAAAAGACTGCCTGACTACTCTGTGGTGTGTTTCTGAAAGCAGCTAGAAACGTGCTTGAAGAAGAGCAGTGAGTAAGAACCTCTTTGGGTTGCATGTGCTCCTGGCCGCCCACTGGGAAGAGGAGGCAGTCCAGGCTCTGCACTGTCAACAGTTCTGCTGACGGTTCTTAGCAGCAGCCATCTCCAGCCTTTCCTGCTCTGCCAGGAAAAAGTGAAATGCAAAGAAAAGCAGACACCTGCCTCCTCTTCTAAGGGTGTTGGACCGAGCTCTGGGTGGCTGGATCCCATCTCAGGAGCCTGGTAAGGGGGAACTCTCTTGGGAGAGAGCTTCTGTGACAGTCCATACATCCATATTGTTTTGAGCATAAATGAGCAAATGGTTTAAAATTAGCTTAGCCTACTTCAAAAGTCTCCTTTTTTTGTCCCTTTTGTGCGACACCATTGAATGCTGGTGTCTGACAGTGTGATACGTTGGAAAGTTCACTAACTGGGATTCTAGGTCCCACCTGGGTTCTAGAGTCCAGGTTTCTAGAGTCCTTGGGCAAGTTCCCTCTCTTGCGGGACCTGTTTTTTCTTCTATAAAATGAGAAAGCGCACCTGGGTGATCTCTGGGTTTTTGGAGAAGCATTCTAGCCAAGCAGAAAAGAATGTATGTGGATTGCACAGCACTGGTGGTCCTGGGTCTGGTTCCATCTCTTATTTACAAGCTGGGTCATGTCTCTCAGCCTCAGTTCTTTCATACGAGAATGGGAGTAATCACAGTGCCCGTCTCTCGGGGACATTGTGAGGATGAACACAGGTATACACGTAGCCCTTAGCACAGTGTCCAGCTTCTAGACAGCACTCAGTACAGGTCTGCTGTGTTTTGCTTTCATGGTAATTATCACTGTGGTCACTTCATCATCCCCTCTAGGCCTGACAGCGTTGCCTCTGAGGCTCAGTGGGGATTCACCAGTGCTTCTCAAGCTTTTATTACTTGAGGATCTTGTTAGAAGGCAGATGCTGACTCTAGGGTCTGTGGTGGGGCCTGAGTTTCTGCATTTCTCATGAGCTCCCTGGGGATACAGATGCTGTTGTCCACACACCACACTTTGAGTAGCCAGGATGTGATGCTACTCAAGAATTGATGCCCAGCGTAGGTGGATGTGTCACCCAGGGCCAGACCTCTGAGTCGACCGGAGACTCTTAGGGTCCAATGAGAGAGTGACAAGCCTGGCAAGCTCAGCAGCCGCCTCCCCCAACCCTGCCCCCGCCCCCAGGAGAGTAGACAGCACAACATCTCATCAGACAGCAGTGAGAGGGGACAGAGGCCTTTGGGGACAATGAGGTCAGGAGAATCTTCCCAGCTGATTTCATGAAAGATTTTAAAGATGATTCTTTCCTTGAACTCCTAATTTTCTCATAATTTAGGGCTGATTTTTTTTTTTTTTTGAGATAGAGTTTCACTCTTGTTGCCCAGGCTGGAGTGCAATGGCGAGATCTCGGCTCCACCTCCCAGGTTCAAGCAATTCTTCTGCCTCAACCTCCTGAGTAGCTGGGATTACAGGCATGCACCACCACGCCTGACTGTTTCTGTATTTTTAGGAGAGATGGAGTTTCTCTAAGTTTGTCAGGCTGGTCTTGAACTCCCAACCTCAGGTGATCCAACCACCTTGGCCTCCCAAAGTGCTGGGATTACAGGCCTGAGCCACTGTGCTCGGTCCAGGGCTGATTATTATGATTGGCTCATGAGTACCACTGTGCTCGGTCCAGGGCTCATTATTGATTGGCTCATGAGTATTGAGCTTGTCTCTCCAATTATGCTGAAAATGCTTTGAGGACAAAGGTCTTGTCTCAAATTGCTATTTACCCCAGAGCTCTTAGGACACTGCTGGGCTTACAGGAGGCATATGGGTTCCATTTGCCCTGCAGACCCCCAGCCTTGGAGCTTGGTGGGGGTGGGGATGAGAACACCAACTTGGAGTCAGGTGGTCACAGGTTTGAAGTCCTGCATGACCATACACTGCTGTGCAGCAGTCAGGGGCAAGATCCCTACCCCCTCCAAACTTCCTCATCTGGAAATGAATGGCAGTACCCACTGCCATGGACTGAATGTTTGTGTTCCCCTGGAATTCACGTGTTGAATCCTAGCCTCCAGTGTGTTGGTATTAGGAGGTGAGCCTTTGGGAGGTCATAGATGTGGAGGCCTCATGAATGGGATGTGTGCCCTTGTATAGGAGACCCTAGAGAGCTTGCTCTCGCTTTCTACCATGTGAAAATACAAGAAGCTGACCATCTGCAAACTGGAAGAGAGGTTTCACCAGAACCTGACCATGTCTTACCTTGATCTTGGACCTCTGGCTTCCAGAACTGTGAGAAATGAATTTCTGTGGTTTATAAGCCACCTCGTACTACGACACCCACCTCATAGATTTATAAGGCTGAATTGAGATAATAAGTAAAGATTGCAGCTCAAGGTGGGGTTCTGCTTCTGTGCTGCATGTCCCCTTCTCCTCCTCTCTCTTTGCTTCCTGTCTTGTATTGTCAGGCTGGACCGTGCCCTCTTAGAACCCTGGAGCTGCTTAGAGTTCCATGCTCACCCCCAAGGGCTTCACTTGCTTCTCGTTTCCAGGTTAGCTCCAGGTGTGAGAAATAGAAGTCTAACACTTGTCCCTGTTTGTCCCAGCCACCTTCTTCCTGCTCTTGCTTCTCTGTTTATTTTGCTCAAAACTTTGCTCTTCCAGGAATAACACTCAGCTCACACCACCCAGCATGTCCTGGGGATGGGTGGAACGGCACCCCCAGAACTGAGGGTTCCTGATTCCGAGATCTCCTGCAACCCCTTGCACTACCACCAGCATCCCCCAGAGGCCTCTGTGTGCTCAGAGTGGACAAGCCTTTCTCCACCATTGGGGAGACTGCAGTGTGCTTATCTGCTTCACAGGAACAGCCGGCTTGGGGGTATTGACGCTATGACCTTGTTACTGGCTCATGTCTCAACCCACCTTGGAGTTCACAGATCATTTCCTTTGGCCCTTACAAATGAGCTGTGAGGCAGGCTGGTTATATCATCACCCTCATTTAACAGGTGAGGAAACTTAGAAGGCACATGAACAGATGACAGCACCTTGGTCATCTGACCCTAAGGTCAGTGCCCTTTGCCTTGGGTGGCAGCTGCCCACAGGGCCACCAGCACCATGAAGAAGAGTAGAGGCAACCAAGAACATTTTATGTTCAGCGACAGTGAGTTCAGAGTCTTCTTGGCCTGAAGATTTGTTTAAGATGAAGTGCCATCAGCAAGGTAATTATCATTATGGCCATATTTAAAGTACTTAAATAGCCATGTCAGGCTTTCAGAGCCCTGTAAATCAGAGACCCAGTGAGTGCAGGGCCAGGCCTCATAGGACTCCCAGGCCTTCTGGATGGGGAGCAGAGAGAGCCATTTCCTGGGATAAAGAGGACTCCCTGCAGACACTGGCCCCTCTTAATTGCTGCCCAAGCCTTGTTCTTTGCACATGAGCACGTGTGTGATCAGACATACCTGCTTTTGAAAGCCTTTGACTTAGACGTTGCTCTCTGTCTGAGGCTAGGCTGCCACATCTGCTATTGATGGTGTTCAATTAGGGACCGGAGAAGCTTTTAACTTTTATTGTTTATTAATAAAGATAAATTTGAAGCATCAAAAGTGTACTGAGTTGGCTTTTTTGAGTAAAGAGGGAAATGAAAGTGGCAGATCCCCTCAGATGAAAGGAGATAGCCTGTGTTAGCATTAGGAAGCCCCTCAGCAGGGAGCGGCTAGGAGGTAAAGGGCAAGTTTCTCCCTCTCCCTGCTGCTCCTGTGGGGTTTGCTGGGGAGAGCCAAGCATAGGCAGAAAGGAAGCCTGGCTGGGCATGGAGATTTTTTGAGATAAGGGCCCTGCTTGCAGCACCATCTCACAGTGGGATGTGTGAAAGACAATTGCAAACCTCTGAGCTGATGCAAACTGAAGATCTGTGAGCTCGGGGGCGGGAGAGGGCTCTTGGGGAGAGAGAGCATAGTGGTTAGCAGGACAGAACTTGGAGGTGGCCAAACATAGGTTCAAATCCTGGTGTTTCCACTTATGAGCTGTGTAACGTTAGAGCAGCGGCTGCACCTTTCTGAACCTCATCTCTAAAATGGCGCTCTTTAGACCTGCCTTCCAGTGTGTGTGCAGATTAAGCACAATAATATATGTAAAGTGCTTGGCGTCCTGCCTGACAAGTTGTAAGCCGCCGAATAAATGGCAAGAGGGGGCCTCTGCTGCCCTGTATTTCCTGACACACTCTTTCTGTCACTCTGGTGCCGTTAGAGTGTTAGTTGTTGAACATGACAACTAACGTGTACTAAGACCCTACTCAGTGCCAGGGCTATGCCTAAAGTTTTGCAGCAAACAGGAGGTGGAGCTGGCATTCAAACCCAGCTTTCCCCATTCCAAAGCTTCCCCCACACCACTCCACCACCATCCTGTGGTGCCACTTCCTAGGTTGAAAGGCCTCTACTTATAACACAGAGTCCCCTCCTCCCCCAAGGGTTCTGAAGCTTCTGCCAGGGCCTTCCCGTGCTCTTTCTGGAAAGAGAAAGATTCTTCCAGCCTGCCAGCCTGCCTGCCTGCCTACCCCAGAGACTCTTCAGAGAGACTATGTTCCTCTAGGGACCCAGTCAGAGTTGAATCTGTCAGACAGGAGACCTGTTGCTTTGTCTGGAAACCCCAGTGATCTGGAGACAGCAGATCTGGGAACTGAAAAGAGATGGAGAACAGAGTCCGGAGATAGTGGGAGGTTCCTTGTGGGAGCTCTCAAGAGACCCTCCTGGGCAGGAAGTGGTGATTCCCCTTGCCAGGGCTTCTCTCCCTCCTCTCTGCCGATCTCCCTGCCCAGCTCACAGAGTCTCCAAGCATGTGACCTGCCTGCCTGCTTGAGCAGGTGGTCAGACAGAGCATCCATCGTCTCCAGGGAAAGTGAGAGGCGAATGTCCCCCTGCACTTCAGTTGAGCTTTGCCTTGGCTGCTGGGGAGAAAAGCCTGGGAGAAAATGGACCAGGGAGGCCAGAGGACCTTGAGCAGCCATGGGGCTTGTTTCTTGCCCTCTTTCCCTTTTCAAAGCAGAAGAGATGGGAGAGCAGCTGAGTGTGGCCCAGGATGCCCAGCTGAAGCCTCATGTTATGGTCCCTGCAAGGGGTCGGGTTCCTTCTCTGCATGCCGTGAACTTTTCTCAGAGATCATTTCGGGTTAGGAACCAAGCACATCCCACCCCAACCCCTTCCCCACTCAGAAGGGGAGTGATGTTTGAATAATTCTTAGAAACACCTGCAACTGCCCAAGGTGCACTGAATTGGCCATGCAATTTGCGAGGTGTAGGTCAGAGTCCTGTTTGTTTTGAAAGTTGCAAACTCCCTGGTAAGCCTTGCACTACACCCTGAGTCCTGCATGCCACAGGCACCCAGGGCCTTCCTGACATGCAGTGAGCTGAGGGGTGCTGGAGAGTGCCCCCAGCCCCACCTCACCCCACCAAGGAGCAGGAGCTCTCCTTGCTCCTGCTCCGGATGCCTGGTGATAGTTGCTATTTTGAGTTAAAGCAATTCTGCTTTATTAAAAAGGAAGTCCCCCGGGGAGGGGTAATACTGTTGAACCACTATCAGTCATGGACAATTTAGTACAAATTAATTAATCGGATGCTTTCCTGTTGCCTGCAGAGTAAGAGGGTGTGATGAGTGTTTGGAAAGGGCATGAGGTCACCAGGTGATTCAGGAGAGATAGCAAAGGAGTGAGCCCAGGGCGTTGAGGAGAAGCATGCCCGGTGGTTGCCAGCTTATCTCCTCTGTCTTAAAAATTATTTTAGTAAACATTTTTGCAAAATTATATCAATCATACCAAAAATGCACAAATCATAAGTGTATGGCTTTAAATTTTTAGGAGGGGAACACACTCTTATAGCCAGCACCTGAGTTGTGAAACAGTGCCTAGCTGCTCCTCTCAGACCCCCAGCCAGCCACTATGACCCCCGAAGCATCCGCTATCCTGACTTTCGCAGGATACGTTTTGCCTCTTTTCAAACTCTGTGAGCATGGACTTCTTCAATATGTATACCCTTTGTGTCTGGCTTTCTTTTGTTCAATGTTTCTGTTGGTAAGATTCACCCATGTTGTTACAGTTTGTTCATTTTCATTGCTGTGTAGTGTTCCATTGTGTGAATATACTACAGTTTATTCTATGAGTGGTGAACATTTAGGTGTATAGCTTTTGACTCTCATGAATAGTGATGCTTTAAATATTCTTGACCATATCTTTCTTCTTCTTTTATGCCCCCGGTTATGTGCTGTTCTTCTGGGAACCATCTTCTGACTCCTGCTCCAGGGGAGCTTGGGTGCCCCTCCTTTACCCCCATGACACTCTGTCGTAATCCAGGGATGGTGAACAGTGATATTTTCAGCTCCTAGGTGAATGTCTGGCAGTGGTAGATGCTCAAAAGTGTTAGATGAGTGAATAAATGAACAAATCTTATGTCACAGTTTTGCCCAGGGCTCCTCTTGATATCTAAGAAAAGCAGTGTGGGGAGGGTGTGTTTGGGGCCTTGGGGATCAATTCGGATTCTTCCCTAGAAATAGTGCTACTTTCTGGGCTCTGGGCTCCACCTGGGTCCTGATGTCCTTAAGAATGGGCCGGAGGCCATGACCATGGTCAGAGGTGTCTGGGAGTTTCCCAGGGTGCCCCCCAGAGACAAGCTGGTGCAAAACCAGCTTCTGCCTGCTTCAGGTCTCGGAGGACCCCGATGCCATGGGCCTCCCCAGACATAGGCATTTGGTGGCCAGCAGGAAGGAAAAGTCATGAAGAATAGAAGAGAAGATGCAGGAAGAAAGAGAAGAGAAGGGAAGGAGGAGAGAGAGAGAGAGAACCATGAACACATCTTTTTCCTTTTTTCCAGAAGCCAGGTGGGGGGCGGGAAGGAAGTCAGACAGGCAGGGAGCCGGTGTTCTCGAGAGAAGCAGGTGTCCTCATGTTGGGGTAGTATTGTTTTCACCAGCAAGTGACACAGTGGAAGCAGGAACATGAGCCTGTCGAAATCCAATGTCAGGGTGCCCTGGTGGGACAGGCTTGTTTTTTTTTCCCCTGGCACTTGGCAAATCCCTTTTGCAGGCAGAGTGAGTGGTTTTCCGGCCTCTCAGGCTGAGCAGTGCTGATTGAACAGGTTATTCTTTATTCATACACCTTTTGCTGAGCCGCATAACAAATGCGCTGTAAATTTCAGTGCTTTAGAGAGCGCCTGGATACATAAAGCAAGACGGCCTCCCCTAGTAAAGTGGAGGCAGCTCAGATTTCACAAACAGCAAGCCATTTGGGGTGCAGTTGCTGTGTTTCCAAAGTAAACATTACTTCTTAGAGAAGATTTATACCCAGAAAAATTATTTTTTTGTAGTGATCTGAAGATGAAGCTGGTGTCTCTGCCCAGTTTTTTTTTTTCCTAGTGAGGTATGCCAGAGTGCTTAAAGCCCACATTGCAGAATGCCCCTTCTTTCTCCTGGCCCCTTTGTCTACAGAACCATACCTCTCCCACCCAGAGTCATCTTGTTCCTAGTGTGATGGCATCTAAACCCCCAGCTTATGCATATGTTTATTATTATTATTATTTGAAATGGGATCTCACTCTGTCACCTAGGCTGGAGTGCAGTAATGCGATCTCGGCTCACTGCAACCTCCACCTTCTGGGTTCAAGCAATTCTTTGCCTCAGCTTCCTGAGTAGCTTGGGATTACAGGTGCATGCCACCATGCCTGGCTAATTTTTGTATTTTTAGTAGAGATGGGGTTTCACCATCTTGGCTGGGCTGGTCTTGAACTGACCTCATGATCCACCCACCTCATCCTCCCAAAGTGATGAGAATACAGGGGTGAGCCACTGTACCTGGCCTATTATTATTAAGATGGAGTCTCACGCTGTCTTCCAGGCTGGAGTGTGATCTTGGCTCCCTACAACCTTCATTGCCCTGGTGCAAGTGATTCTCTTGTGTCAGCCTCCCCAGTAGCTGGGATTACAGGCATGCGCCACCAGACCCAGCTAATTTTTGTATTTTTAATAGAGACGGGGTTTCACCATGTTGGTCAGGCTGGTCTCAAATTCTTGACCTCAGGCAATCTGTCCGCCTTGGCCTCCCAAAGTGCTAGGATTACAGGCGTGAGCCACCACACCTGGCCATGTTTTATTATTAATTTAACAATTATATAGCATTTACTATGTGCTAGACACTCTTTTAAGCTCCTTGACAAATACTGACTCACTTAAAACTCTTAAAACTCTACAAAGAGGTAGAGTTACCACCTCTTTGGAGATATGAATTAGTGTCCCCATTTTCCAAATGTGGGAAACCAGGCACAGAGAGGGAACCTGCATGGGATCACACAGCTAGTTGGGGGTGGAGCTGGAATCTGTCCTCAGAGTCCATTCTCTTTCTCCTCATGCTCTGCTACCTCTCAACGATAGCTGGTAAAGTGGCAGGATGAGCAAGGGCCTGCCTTTTTCAGGGATTAGAACTATTTTTTTCTGTGGCTTAATATCATTTCTATCCAAGGTAGACCTTGACCTTACGAAAGCATGGGTTAGGCCGGGTGCGGTGGCTCACACCTGTAATCCCAGCCCTTTGGGAGGCCGAGGCAGGTGGATCACTTGAGGTCAGGAGTTCAAGACCAGCCTGGCCAACATGGTGAAACCCCGTCTCTACTAAAAATACAAAAAATTATCTGGGCATGCTGGTGGGCACCTGTAATCACAGCGACTTGGGAGGCTGAGGCAGGACAGTCGCTTGAACCCGGGAGGCAGACATTGCATTAAGCCGAGATCGTGCCATTGCACTCCAGCCTGGGCAACAAGACTGAAACTCCATCTCAAAAAAAAAAAAAAAGCAGGAGTCAGTGTCTGGCCAGTGGTCAAAGCCTGTGAAGCACATGCTTGCCCTAAGGTTCAGCTGAATCAGGGGCACCATGGACAGGTGGAAAGGTGGACTTGGAGCTCATTCTAGAATCATCTGAGCCCTGGATGGGAGAATCCCCGGGGCCTGGTCTTGTGCTCTTCGTCTTGCTACACACACAGCACAGGTGCTCTTGGCATCTTGGGCTCACCGTCCCCTTCCTCCTACCTTTTCCTTCCTCTGATCTCCTGGGGAGGTCACTCCCTGCCCCCCAGTCTCTCCTCTTGTTGTCTCTGTCTCAGTAAGTGGCTCCACCCTCCAGGAAGGTGCTTAGTCTGGAAGCCTGGAAGGCATCCTTGCTTTTCATTTCTCCACCACCCACATCTGATCCCCAGGTCCTATCAATTCTACCTCCTAAAAAGCTGACATATGCCAATGTCTCTTCCTCCATGACTTCTACCTTCCTCACATCACCCTTATCTCTCCCCAGGACGTCTTCAGTGCCCACCCAATGGATGTCCCGGACTCCAGACCTAACCCCTCTAAAACTCTTTTCAAATTGCAGTCAGAGTGATATTTCCATAAGAAATTCTGATTCTGTCGCCCTTTACTTAAAACTCTCAGTGGCTCTGTGGGGGCTCTAGAACACAATCCAGACTGCCTAGCATGGCTGCTGTGGTGCCATCTGTGACCCAGATCCTATTGCCCCAGGGCAGCATCCCTCTCTGCCTTTGGATCAGGAAAGTTCCCTGTCTCCTTTTCCCTCCAGATATAGTCTCATTCTCCTTCCACTCCTCTGCTTCCCTTTTGTTTCCCAGAGAGGGTTCTTGGACCTCATGCAGGAAAGAATTTGGGGTAAGTCCATAGAGTAGTGTGAAAGCAAGTTTATTAAGAAAGTAAAGGAATAACGGTTGTTGCCAGGAATTTACTGTTTACTGCTAGTACATTAGTAATCCTAGATCTCAAAATCAAAATAGTAATAACAGGGGTCGTTTTTTTTCTAACTTACTCTATGTTCAGGTGTGGAATCTTTGTCTCCCAAAGGGAAATGTGACTTCACTTTGGTGCCAATGGACAGAAAATCCTACTTGTGCTTCAGAGGAGAAGTTTGGAATGTACTTAATAGCTGGTTTTTACACCTTCATTTTGAGGTAGAAAGAAATTGATCATGAATCTCGAATAAATTTAAACCTCTTAAACCAGTAGGTGCTTAATACTTTTTGATTTGATTAATGCCCATTTTAATTTCATGGGTTCTATTAATTAAAAAAAAATAGGACCCCAATCCATTGCTATCAAATTGCCCTTGGAGGCCGGGCGCGGTTGTAATCCCAGCACTTTGGGAGGGCGAAGCGGGCAGATCACGAGGTCAAGAGATTGATACCATCCTGGCCAACATGGTGAAACCCCGTCTCTACTAAAAATACAAAAAAAATTAGCAGGGCGTGGTGGCGCGCGCCTGTGGTCCCAGCTACTCGGGAGGCTGAGGTGGAAGAATCGCTTGAACCCAGAAGGTGGAGGTTGCAGTGAGCCGAGATTGCGCCACTGCACTCCAGCCTGCCAACAGAGCAAGACTCTGTCTCAAAAAAAAAAATAAAAAATTGCCGTTGGACTTTTCCGAGGTATAATGTGGGGTTTCATGCACAATTCCAAGCTACCATGTAACTTTTTTTATTTTTAACTCTAACAAGGACGGGGAACTGTTCCCTACCTTCTTTACATGTTGTGCATTGTTGTGGTCCAGAAATGCCAAACCTTTTTTTTTGAGACAGAGTCTGGCTCTGTCACCCAGACTGGCGTGCGGTGGCGTGATCTCAGCTCACTGTAACCTCCATCTCCTTGGTTCAAGCAATTCCCCTGCCTCAGCCTCTCGAGTAGCTGGGATTACAGGTACACGCCACCACGCCCGGCTAATTTTTTTGTATTTTTAGTAGAGACGGGTTTCACCATGTTGGTCAGACTGGTCTCGAACTCCTGACCTCAGGCGATCCACCCACCTCGGCCTCCCAAAGTCCTGGGATTACAGGCGTGAGCCACCACGCCCTGTCCAGAAGTGCCAAACCTTTTTAAAGATGGTGCAACTTGGAGTCCTTGGCTTGACTCTAGAGGCTTTGAACTTTGTGGCATATCAACTTTGCCATAGCTGCAGGAGAGCTGTTCTATGTGAAACAGCTCAGAGTTGCAAATATCACATGTGAATGATATGGTAACTTTAAGAAATGTCTGTATTGTATTTGAAGACTGCTATAAATCTGAAATTTGAATCTATGTATTACAATTTGGTATGTTAAAAAGTTCTGAATTAATAAAAAAAATTTTGTGTTATAATATTATAATCTCAGTTCAAAAGTTAACTGAAAATATAAAACCCAAATGAATTCTATACAGTAAATTAACTTTAAAGGTTAAAAAAAAGTAAAGAAATAAAGAATGGCTACTCCACAGGCAGAGCAGCCCACATGGCTGAGTATATTTATAGTTGTTTCTTGATTATGTTAAGCAAGGGGTGAGTTATTCATGAGTTTTCTGGGAAAGGGGTGGGCAATTCCTGGAACTGAGGGTTCCTTCTCCTTTTAGACCATATAGGGCAACTTCCTGATGTTGCCAGGGCATTTGTAAACTGTTATGGTGCTGATGGGAGTGTCTTTTAATATGCTCATGCATTATAATAGGCACATAATGAGCAGTGAGGATGACCAGAGGTCACTTTTGTTGCCATCTTGGTTCTGGTGGGTTTTGGCCAGCCTGTTTACCGCATCCTGTTTTGTCAGCAAGGTCTTCGTGACCTGTATCTTGTGCTGACCTCCTGTTTCATCCTGTCACTTAGACTGCCTAACCTCCTGGGAATGTAGCCCCATAGGTCTTGGCCTCATTTTACCCAGCTGCTATCCAAAATGGAGTTGCTCTGCTTTGAACACTTCTGACACTTTGGCTGATTCCAACGTTGTTTGGGTCTCAAGTGTTCTTTCTTCTGAGGAGTCTTCTCTGACCACTCCCACTTCCTAAGCCTGGCTTGGGTGCTCTATCCCGGTGTTCCCATGGCAACCAGGAAACACATCCTCTGTGATCACACCATCCACTTTGTATTGGGATTTGATGGCTACCTGTGTTTTTTTCTCAACACACATTGTCTGTCTTGCACACAGCTATGTCCCCAGTACAGAGTACTGTGCTGAGTTATAGAAAGTAGTTTTTAAAAAAGTTACTAGCCAGGTGTGGTGGTGGTGGTGTGTGTGTGGTCCTAGCTACTCAGGAGGCCAAGGTGGGAGGATGGCTTGAGCCCAGGAGGTCAAGGCTGCAGTGAGCCGTGATCATGCCACTGCCCTCCAGCCTGGGCAAGATGGAGTGAGACCTCCATCTATAAGGGAAAACAAAACAAAACAAAACGGGTCACTGAGCCAGTACTGTCACGAAAAGGACATTGACGGAGCAGTCGGGAGATGGGGATATTAGAACCTATTCTGGGACACACTCTGGACCTTGGTTAAGTCATTTTCCCTCTCTGGGCCTTTTTTTCTTTAATCTGTGAAGTAAGGAATCTATGCTAGGTGGTCCCCAAGCTCCCTTCCAGTTCTGAGGTCCTGGAACCAAGGCTTCACTTTTCTCATCTCTCTTGACTTTCCAAGTTGTGAGGCCCCACCTTCTCCCTCTCCATGGCAGTCCTGTCCCTTCAGGATGGGCTGGGAAGCAGAGCCTGGCATCCTGCCTCCAGCGGGGCTCAGCCGTGGCCGGCAGTGGCCTTGGGTTCTCCTTGCGTCCAGGATGAGAACTCCTTGAAATTCTCTGTTGTCCTCCTCCTTGCCTCATCTTGTTTGCTGTCAGAACATTGCAAATAGGAAGCTTCTCATGCTGGCTCTGTCTCTGAATTATTATGATAATCAATAGGGAGGCATTAAATCTATGTGCTCCTGAGGCTGCACTTCCCCCAGTAGAAATAGGAGATGCCTAGTGGCCATGGCCCCCTCCCGGAATATACCCGGCCTCCACCTGCACTGGGAGTGTTTAATCTTAACACCATGACTGCTCAAATGTTTCCCATATTTGTTCAACACATGTACTGAGCACCTACTGTATATGGCAGGCATTGTTCTAGGTGTTTGGGACCCTTAAAGAACAAAGCAAACATGATCCCTGCTCTTTAGGAGCTCGCAACTCGTTAGCAAGAGTACAGAGGGAAAACTCATATAAATAAGAAATATAATAAGTAAATTACATAATAAACTACAAGGGGACTGGGCGCGGTGTCTCACACCTGTAATCCCAGCACTTTGGGAGGCCGAGGCAGGCAAATCATGAGGTAGGAGTTCGAGACCAGTCTGACCAACATGGTGAAACCACATTTCTACTAAAAAGATAAAAAATTAGCTGGGTATGCTGGCGTGTGCCTGTAATCTCAGCTCTTGGGAGGCTGAGGCAGGAGAATTACTTGAACCTAGGAGGAGGAGGCTGCAGTGAGCCGAGATCGCACCATTGCACTCCAGCCTGGGCAACAGTGCGAGACTCCATCTCAAAAAAAAAAAGAAAAAAAAAGGCTGCAAGGGGATAAGTGCTATGGAAAAAAGAAAAAAGAAAACAGAGAAGGGAGGATGAAAGCCCCCTGAGGGTTAGAGATTTGAGTCAAGGCCTGGAAGATGGTGAGGGAGTGTGTCAGCTCTTTGGAAGAATGTGTTCTAGGTCCAGGGCAGAGCTCGAGCACAGGCCCCAAGGTGGGAACATGCAGGCCGTGCCTGAGGCACCGTGGGACCCAGAGTTGCCTGTGGACTCTGTACATCAGGGTATCTGTCAGAGCACAATGCCTGGAGCATAGTAGGCCTACCACCGATACTGGAGGTTAGCATACAGCCTGCTGGACCTGCAGCTGAATGGCCTACGACTTGTCTGAACAGTGCCACTTATTAAATCTAGTCTGGGCCTGTGGGAGGAGCTGGCAGGACTGAGTCTGACAATATTGTTTGCAACCTGGCTCATCGCTCATTAGCTTTGTGATCCTTGGCAAATTACTTAAACTCTCTGAGTTTCCGGCTCTTTATCTTTGAAGGAGGGCTTTGACCCGTGCCTTGTAGGGTTGTTGTGGGATTTGATGAAGTGATCGTGCGGAAGCAGCTAACTCAATGCATGGTGCAGCTGGGGTGCCTAATGACGTTTGTTCCAGTGGATCCCTTACCCTGGTCTTTGGACAAGGAATTTATTTTCTTTGAGCCTTAGTTTCCTCTCCTAGAAAACAGAGCATAATAGTCCCTGAACTGCCTACTGCTTAGGCTTTAATAATTATGAAGTCTAACAATGCAGATGATAGTACTTTATATATAGATGACAAGTTTCCAGGGGAGAGGGACTATGTGTGTGTGTTTGTGTGTGTGTGTTTCTGTGTGTGTGTGTGATTATGTGTGTGTGTGTCCAGTTCTGTAGGACAGTGTTTTTTTTATTATTATTATTTCATAAATGCTTCAAGGACAAGGATACTGTATTTTTTTTTTTACAAGATCTTAGGCCTCACACACATTAAGTGCTCAGTAAATCCTTGTTGCATGAATGAAAGAACAGTGAGGAAAATGCTCTTTGCTAGATTAAATGTGTGGATCAGAATCAGCAGAGCTATTTGCTTCCAGGCAGTAGGAATGTGGTACCATTGTGAATTATATTTATTGAGAACTTAACTATGTGCCAGCCACTGTATTAAGTACTTTGCATGCATTTCTCATTTGAAACTGCAAATAGCCCCATGAGGTAGATGCTAGTATTATTCCTGTTTTACAGACAAGGTAGCTGAGGCTCAGGTTAATGCCTTGGTCACAGTTAGTAAGTGAGGGAACTGGGACTGGAACCCAGCCTTCCAGAAGGAATACCTATGCCAGCCACTCCAGCTGCTGCCTGGAATATCGCTGCCCCTTTCCATGGCCTGATGTCTCAGGAGGAGGAGGAGGAAGGCTGTTCTTGTAGCCAGGCCAGGAGGAAAGTCCAAGGCTGCGAAGTCACTGCTCAGGTCATCGGTGAACCTTCCAGTAGAAGGGGAGAAGTTTGCCCTTCCTTGCCTACGGTAAGATGATGAGGATGATCAAAGACAAGGATTGTTCTCTGCCCTGTACTTGAATTTGTCTTTTTCATTTTGATCTTAGAGCATGTTAAGAACTTGATGGAGACATGAGAGCTTTGGGCCTCATTCTTCCTTCTTAGGTGCTTAAAACCTGAGGATACATGTATGTGTGTGTCTGCATATATGTACATGTATCAATGATGGCCATGTGTATGTACATATGTATGTATGGTATGCCTTATATATGTGTATGTCTATGTGGATGTGTGACATGTATATGCATATATGGTATGCAGTGTGTGTATTCATGTGTATGTATGGTGTGTATGTGTGTGTGTCTGTCCTTCAACACCAATGTGAGGATGTGTTTCTCTGCAAAGCCCTCTCTGACAGTGCCCTGGCAGTGCTGAGAGCTCTCAGCCTGTTCCTTGACTGTGTGATCATGGTTCCCAGACTGTGCTGGGTGACTGATGTCTGTGCCTGTCTCCCCTAACACAGTGAGCCCTTGGAAAGAATGTCTGTGTCCTACTAGTTTTCCCTTTCACATGCAATGGCATGTGGAATGCATGTTGAGTGTGTAGATGAGCAAATGAATGAACAAATGGGTGGCTCCGTGCCACCACTGCCTACACTGGCCTTGGTGAGCCCATCATCTGCTCCTGACCACACATGTCGAGGGCTTAATATCAAGGAAGCTGCCTTCCTATGGTGTGAACCACCCGGATGGGACTTCGATGCCAGACGTCCTTGGCATCCACGCTGACATGGTGAACACCAGTGTCCCTGTGCGTGATTGGTGTAGGTGATCTCCCCTTGTTCTCAGATCTGTGGAGGGGCTGGGCTGGGCAGCCGGCTGTGGTCTGGAAGCGCCTTTCTTCTGCACTTCCTGAGAGTTCCCTTTCTGGCGCCCGTCTTCACCATCCCTTGCCTGCTGGCATCTCTTTGGGTCGGCTGGAAAAGGAAAGCATTGGGAAGTTGCTCTTCTCTGTGCTTAATGTGTTCTGTGCCCGCTGTGTCCCCCTGCACTCAAGTTCCAGGCAATTACCCTCCTGCCGGGTTTTGCTGCTGAGCACAGCAGGGGGGCCTTGTTTGTAATTCAGTTGCACCATTAAGGCTGGGTTAGCACCAAAAGGGCGACCGATCCATTCAGTGCCCCCAGCCCCAGATGCCATTCCATAGCAGGGATGTTGTTGGCTTTGGGGTCCAACTGATTTTCCAGATTAAGGCATTTGAGAGACTTAATCCATTGACTGTTACAGAGCACTCACAATTATCCACACTAATGGAAAATCTGTGCCCAAATACCAATCTCCCCAAATCATGGTGATTTGGCTTTGGACAATAATAGCAGTAATCACAATAACAGCTGTCAAGCATTGAGGACTTGCTATTTGCAGGCATACGGCTAAGATCGCAGCTAATCTTTGACAGCAACTTTAGGAATGTCTAGCATTTTCTTCATTTCATGAATGGGGAAACTGAGATTTCGAGAAGTTAATCACTTGCCCCAAGTCACATGGCTGGTGGGTAGCAGCACTCAGGCTCTGTTTAAAACAGATGCAGAGCTTTTGCTGATAACCACTCGCTTGTACTGACTCCCTCTGGGAGTTTTGTGAATGGAGGGAGTGGGGGGACATCTCCAACTTGTTATCCTAATTATTTTTTTGCTAGCATTGATATTAAGATGAGACACTGAGTAGCAGGAAGATGAGTAGGATTAAAACATCCTCTACAGGTTCACTTTTATTAATTAATCAGTCATACAGTTATTGAGCTCCAACGAGGTGGAAAACATTGTCCTAGGTGTTTGAAGAAAACAAAGATAAGTCATTCATCTGTTCAATAAATCTGAGAGACGGGGAGAGTCAGACATATTCTAGAACACAAGACGGGGGTGAATTGGTGGCATGTTGGAAGAGGAATGCTACAAACTAACCAACCACAGGGATCTGATTTAGAAAAAAACTTCCTTAATTCTCACTGAGTGTTATCAAACCATTTTTCACATGTAACATCCTCTGATCGTTGAACAGCCTGTGAAATAGGCAGGACAGTAGTATGTCTCCTATTTTATAGGAAACTAAGGCACAGAGAAATTCAAGGATCTGACACTGTTACCCAGGGTAAAAATGGCACAGCCAGGTTTGAACACAGGCCTTCTGACTCCAAGGCCAGACCCTTTACTACAAAGTCACTCCCATTAGAGCCTAACATATTGGGATAGGCCAGATTCAGACTTGGCAGTGTGTCTGACGTCCCATATCCTACGGAGGCTGGCTCCGGACCTGCCAGGGATCTGCTTCCCTTGGAGAACCACCATACGCTCCTACCTAACCCATAGCTGCTTGGAAAATTTCTTTTCCAGTTTGTGGGAAAGTATCTGTGCTCTGATGTTCCAGTGGAATCAGCCCAGTTCCCTTCAGGATCGGTGTTCCCCACATTCATACTCCCCCCATATGTTGCCAAATGTCCATTAACTTCTCCAGGCCGTCGGCGCCCCTGGGTCCCATGGATTTTCTGAGAGCACAGCTCTGGTCCTGGACCTCCCTTGTCTGGAAACTTTTTTTTTCTGAGATGGAGTTTTGCTCTTGTTGCCCAGGCTGGAGTGCAATGACGCGATCTCTACTCACTGTAACCTCTGCTTCCCGGGTTCAAGCAGTTCTCCTGCCTCAGCCTCTCAAGTGGCTGGGACCACAGGTGCGTGCCACCATGCCTGGCCAATTTTTTTTTTGTTTTTTTTTTTCCGTAGAGACGGATTCACCATGTTGACCAGGCTGGTATCGAACTCAGGTGATCTGTCTGCCATGGCCTCCCAAAGTGCTGGGAATATAGGCGTGAGCCACTGCGCCTGGCCAAAAGTTTTAATGGCTAATAATTGCCTAGAGGATAAAGTCCAAACTCCTTAACCATGGCATCTGAGGTCTTCCAGAATCTGACTGCAGTACTTACCCGTCTCTGGGCCCCTCAGACACAATGCACTCCTGCCAGATTTGGTTTCTTAGCCATCCTTTGGGCAGCCCTTGCTTTCCCCAGCACTTACCTGGAAGGTCTCTCCCTACCCAGCACATGCCTCTGGGCTCAGCACGTGGCCCACATCTTCTAAGATTCTTGCTGCAACTGCAGGGACCCAGGGATACCTTTCTGCCTGCCTTCCAGTGCCGCTCCTCATATTTTGACAGAGGCCGCCCTGACTTGTGAAAGTGGCTTTGCTGTGGCCAGGCATCCTGAGTTCCTGCAGGCTGTTTTACTCTTCACACATGGACACCATACTTCTCCAGGGAGCTTCTTGAGGGAAGGCACCATATTGGAGGGTCCCAGTGGCCACCAGTGCCCAGCATGAAGTTGGGTAGGCCCCAAGCACATGGGTATGCTGGTGCAGTGCCATAGAGCTGTGAGATCTGCCCATGTGGCAGCCCCCTGTTGGAGGAGGTACAGCACCCACAGCCTTTCTCCCCTTTCTGGCCGCTGGAGCTGAGTTCTCAGGTATATGTCAACCTCACCAAGGTCCCATTCTTCTTGAGAGCAAGGATGACCCACTTGCTTAGCTAGGGAGGTTGAGGATTTCCTCAAGGCTGCCCTGTGACTCTAGAAGGGTGGGGGCCGAGACTTCAGCCTTTGGACATCTAACCCAGGGGCCAGAGACTTGCCTGGCTTTGCCTGTGGTTTCTGTGACATTTGCAGGCCACTGGCAGAGGGAGGGTGATGGACCCTTGACAGGCTGTCTTCTGTGGCCTATGTCAAAGGCAGAAGCCCAGGGCAGCCTCTGGATGGGGTGCCCTCTGCACAGCTGACCCCTTGGGAGACTGAATGTAGTGGTTCCCCAGAGTCTGTCCTTCCCTGAGGGAGGGCCTGCGATCCAGCCATGAACCAGAGCCAGGAGTCTTTGAGGTGAGAATTGTGGCTGCAGGTAGACTCAGGTGAACACTAGTTGTAGAGGAGTGATCCTGGTTGGAGGAGTGCAGGTCTTGGGGTGAACTCCCAGGATCAGCTCTGAGCTTCAGCTTCTTTCTGGGCATCCAGAGCATAGGCTGGGGAGGAATGTTCCAGAGAGGCCACCAGAGAGCTAGGCAGGACCAGCATTTACTGAGCACTTGAACCTGGGCATAGGTGTATTAGCCTCTCTCTGCAGAGGAGGGGATCAAGGCTAAGGGGGGTGTTAAGGAACAGGCCCAGGTCTTGGAGCTAGGTATTGAGAGGGTCAGGATTCTTTATTGTGTTTTTAATTATTAACCAGACTTTTTAAGTGAAAAAAAAAAAAAAACCCAGTCTAACCTCTCGTTAAAAACGCAAACGATAGAGAACACTTGAGAACGGAAAGCAAGTCTCCCTTCTACCCTGGCTATATTCCTGTTATCCCCTTTCTAGGGGCAGCCAGCCAGCTCCAGTTTCTCCTCCGTCAGCCCCTGAGGGAGCCTGGTGCCAGGCCTTGCCCCAAGCAGATGGGAGTCAGTGCTAACTGGGCCGATGGAAGGGGAAGGGTGACATGGGCCCTGCATGTGCCCTTAGGCAATTCCAAGAGACTGTTCTGAGCTCAGATGACTCTAGTAGAATAGGTCTCTCTGAACTTTCAGCAGGACACCACTCATATTGCTGTGGACCTGTCTAGCTCTGCTGCCTTCTGCCCCACACACTTGGGAGCATTGAAGTGGGCTGGTTCTGAGTTTCTCCAAGGAATGCACAGGTCCAGGGATAGCTGCTTTCTCACCTGCTCTGGCTAAGACTGAAAAAAAAAAAAAAAGATAGGGCCTACTTTCTGAAAATGGTGGATAAGACAACAACAAATGCTGATGGGCACCCAAGTGGCTGCAGACAGGACAGACGTAGTGGGGTCTCCACTTGGGCGTGATAGAGCCAGGCCAAGGGACAGGAACTCTATGTCTGTGCCCAGAAGCTCTCAGCCTCAGGACTTCCTCTTGGGCATCAACAGCAGTTCAAGTGCTTCCTCTGGCTTTGACTTGAGTACCATCGCCTGGGAGTCTAGCATAGCCCTCACTGCCTTCAGATGGTGGCATTCTGCCTGCATGGCTCGTTACACAGCTGCCACCATCCCGCCCTCTTCTCCAGGCTGAGAAGCCTAGCTCTTTTCAGTCCTCCGTAGGGAAGGTTGCAGCACACACACCCTCACTCCAATGCAAATCATCTGGAGGACTGCTCATCTCCCAAACACCGAGGTGCCTAGCGGAGGAGAGAGGGTTATATTTATCTGGAGGTGATTAACATGTTGTCCTTAAATGCTGTTCTCCCCAAGTTGGTCTTCTCTCCTGCTCACTTAATTCCTCTGTGGGCACCCCTTCTGCAAGGTCTCTCTGCTCTAAGTGTGCTGCAGATGGCTCCAGCACCGGGTGGTTTGTTTCAGACTTGGCTCACATGGTCTCTGCCAGGAGCTCATGCCCCCCAGGGCCCAGCCTGGTGGCCTCAGATAAATGCCAGGGACATTTTTCACCATTTAGAGCCAGTCCTGCCCTTCTCATCCAACTCTGTGGGCTTCATCTTCCACCTCCCATGGCTGGCAATGAGCTCTTCCTCCCCTCCCCTCTGCCCACCTCCCTTTCAGTGTGCAGGAGTTGGGAGCTGCTGACTCCTTCTCCTTGCCTTTTCTGTGAAGGATGCTGAGTCCAGTGCAAGGTTCATGGAGAAAATTGGCCCTCAGTGCAGAGTCTTATCCTGGACTGAGGGGTGTAGAAGGAGAAGGGATAGGCTTTTGTATTTACAGATGCCACAGCTAATGAGGGAGATACTGGAAGTCAACACAGCAGATATGCAGAAAAGGAGCTCTAGCTTTTTGGGTTCAGTAGACTCCCTGCGATTTCTGAAACTCATTGTGCCATGTCCCATCCTAGGCCTCTGCTCTCCTCATGTGTTGTTTTCTCCATCCCGGTCTCCTACCTGCTTCTCTGCATCCTCCCTCCCAGGACCTGGCTAACTCAAGTCAAACATTTCATCCTCAGGGAGGTCTTCCCTCCCTGCCGTACCCTGGACCATCCTGTTCATTTCCTTCACAGTCTGTAATTATGGCATCAGGATACTCAGATACTTGAATATCTGATTAGTGTTTCTTCATGTCCCAGACTATAAGCTCTATGATGGCAGAGACTGTATGTATCCCAGGGCCTGGAAAATTACCTGCCACGCAGTAGTATTCACTGAATGAAGTGTAAATTTATAGTGGCATTAAGTGTGTGTATGTGCTTTGACCAGTCTTGGGTATGGAAACAACATAGATCTTTTGGCCTCAAAAAAATCATGTTACTCATCTGCAAAGTAATTCTGCATCCATGATCTCGTTGGATCCTATTAGCAACCCTTCAAGGGAGATGGTACACATATCATTTCCCACCTTACAGCAGAGGAAATGGAAGCCCCAAGAGGTGAAGTGATGGGCCCAAGGTCACACAGCTCTTTACTTCCAATCCGCTGATTTTTCTCCTCTGCCAGAAGGACTGACTTCTTCAGGGAAAGCTTCAGGGATGGGGTTGATCTGGACCTGCACTTTGCAGGTGAGAGGCTGTGGATTAATACCAGCCAGCAGGCATGGGAGGCCATCTTATTGGGGGAAAGATGAGGATGCCATCGGTGTGTCTGTGTACAAGGGCTGGAAGGAAGCATGGAATGGGGTGGAGAGATGAAAGCAAGGCAGTTCCCATTTACTGACTACATTATACCTTAGGTCTCTCAAAGCAACCTTTCCAGGGAGCCATTGTCTGCAGTTTTACAGTTGTGGAAATGAAGTCCTCAGAGGTTAAGCAGCCAGCTCAAGGACACACAGTGACAACTGGAATTGGAAGCCAGGAGTGTCTTATCAGGCCTCTAGGGAGGGGCCCTTGTTTAGAGGTGCGTTAGGGGCTTTGGTCTGAAATCCGTGTGAAATGTAGAGAGGAAACAAGACTTGTCGTTCCTCTTGCTCCTTAGTGTCTGAGCATTTGGCATGACTCTCCCTAGTCCTTTGGCCTGGTTGCTACCAGGCACCTGCAGTTGTAGTGCTCAGGGAATGTCCTCCCCTCACGTTGGAACTGGGCTGGGTGGTCAGTGCCGCCACTGCCCTTCAGTTTATCTAGGTGAGTCAGACCAGGTCCAGCTCCCAGCATGAATGCCCATTACTCCTGTCTAACCTGCCATGTCCTAACTCATCATAGACTCCTGGGAGCATCTTCTCACGGGAATTCCTAAAGGCTGAGGACAGCTGGGCTGGTCTTTCGGCCAAAGGGCACTCCCAGACGCATACTTCCGTTGCCAGCCCCTTTATTCAGCAAGATATGCAGGTGATCTGCTCACATTTAACTTGATTGTTCTCCGACACCATTATGATAATCATAATCACATTCCAGCATTTCCTCAAGTGCCAACTGCATGCTAGGTTCTGGGACACGCAGGGAAGGTGGGTGTAGTGAGTAATGGGTAAGAACTAGTTCCTGGAGCCAACGCCCAGTTCCTCCATTTCCCCGCTGAGTGACCTTGGCAGGTGATACAACCTCTCCGCCTTTGAGTTCCAGGTCTGCATGTGGGGAGGATGGCTGTTAGGATGACAGTATCTGTTTCGCAGAGTTCTCCTGAGGAGCAAATGAGTCTGAAATAGTACTTTGCATGTAGTAAATATTCAGTAAAGATTATATTATCATAGAGTTCAGTTCTTACAACTGCAGAAATCCAGAGCTTCTAAGAACCTTAGAGATCATCTAGTCTAATTCCCTCATTTTACAGAATGAGAAACTGTAGTGAGACTTGATTCCCAGGGCTGGTGAACACCCTGGTTCCTGATTCCTGGGACAGTCTTGCATCCTGGCATCTCCCTGCTTGTTGTCAGGGAAACAGGATACCTACAAAGTGCTGCCCAACTGCATTAGGCCACAAGGGTTGACTCTCCTCCCTCAAGGAAGCCACAGAGGCTGGAGCAGTCTCACTCCCCTGTCTTGGCCACCCTCTACCCCTGCACACTCCACCCAGGCTGCTGGCTGCCGCTTGGAGTTTCTCCCATCCAGGGGCGAGTCAGGACAACAGAGAAGCTCACATCTATTTTTTTGAGGAGGCTGGAGCATCAGGAAGAGTAATCAAGATCTTGATGCCCACAGCAGGAGAAAACCTGTCATTAATCTGGCTGTCCCTCTGATTCCCTCTACCCTCCCTGCCACCCCACACCCCACCAACTGGTGGCTGTCAGCCTCCTCTCTGACCCACCTTGGAAAATCACAATTAATGATGTAGTAGCCCTGTGAGGATGAGAGAGACCAGCAGAGGGACCGCTGACAAGTCAGGAGAGGAGAGGCTATTTAGCACAACCAAGCCGATGGAGTCCAGACAGCATGTGCACAGCCAGAATACCATGAGCTGTCTGCAGGCAGTGCCTGTTTGTGCTTATGAACTGGCTGCCACTCATGAATCAGCAAACATTTATTAAACTTCTACTCAGTATAGACATAATAGCAGGTGTGGCAGGTGATACATGCCCCAAAGAGATGTTCCCCTGCTTAAAAAAGTGTAAAGCGAAATAGCCGTTCATCCAGTCAGGCATTTGACAGTATTTATTTGTAGTTGCTGCCTGCCAGGCACTGTCCAAGGTGCTGAAAGTGGATAAGCATGTTGAAGCCCCTGCCCTCATGGGGCTTGTATTCAAAATATAAGCATGGAAACAGGGATCTAGTCTCTTTCCATTGAGTGAGATGTTAGAGGATCTTCTAGTTTGAGGAAATGGATCCAGTGTTGCAATTGTAAAAATGTGGAAATGAGTTTCCTCTTCTGGGAGAAGTGGAGACACCTGAATTTTGGTGTTAAGGTAAGGACACATCCTGGCCAGGTAAATGGTTAAGCAGAGGTGAGAACTTGGGAGCCTCAGCTCTGAGTACGATAATCACAGTGTGTCTCTGAGGCCCTTGGGGGACAGCATGTGATTAAATGGTGCCCCATGAACTGCAGACAGCGAAGGCTGAAGGATCAAAGGAGGAGAGCCTGCATGGGTAGAGAAATTACACCTAGATTGTAAATTCCTCATCTTCAATGACTCCAAATACCACTCACATGTAAACAATTTGCAGCTGACAGAGTGTTTCCACGTATGTTCTCTGATTGGACTCTTTTATTATTCCAACAGATACTTTCTGAGTGCCTACTATGTGCCAGCCTGTGCTAGGCACTGAGGACACAGGTGGAAAAGCCCGAATTGCTCCCTGCTCTCCTGGCGCTCATCACCCCGGAGGTAGGCACTGCCATTCCCATGCTACTCTAGTGGAGGAAGAGGCAGGCTCTGAGCGGGACAGCTGCTCAAGAGCATTCATCGTAAGGCCCAGAGCCAGATGGAGCCTGGCTTCCATCCAGTCTGGGTCTTCCCTCTGCACTCAGGATCGGCAAGGCTCCTGTTGGATGTTGAGAGCAGAGTTCTCAAATAGATGGGAAATTTCTGTTTCTGAACTCTCTGTCTTCCAAAGTACCTAAAGTACAGGACTGAGGCCCAGCTCTGTCTAGGTGGGGACTGTTAGAGACCCTGTGAGATTGGAACCTGTACTGACATACCTGCTTTCAACCTAAATTCTGCCAACACTGCTGAATTCAACGCTAGTCAGAGCAGGGGCCTGGGATTTGGATTGCATATGATTAGACACATACTTTGATTTGAACCCAGCACTGCTGTCTTAGTTGCATGAACTTGGATAAGCTACTGAGCCTTTCTGAGCCTCAGTTTCCTCATTTGTCAGAGATGCAACACTATCTTATGGGGTGAGTACACCTTAAAGAAGAGTTAGTATTTATTATTATTATTATTGAGACAGAGTCTCACTCTGGCTGGAGTGCAGTGGTGCGATATCGGCTCACTGCAACCTCAGCCTCCCTGGTTCAAGTGATTGTCCTGCCTTAGCCTCCTGAGTAGCTGGGATTGCAGGTGCACACCACCACGCCCGGTTAATTTTAGTATTTTTAGTAGAGATGAGGTTTCACCGTATTGGCCAGGCTGGCCTCAATGTCTGGCCTCATATCTGGCCTCAGGTCTGACCTCATGTCTGGCCTCCCAAAATGTTGGGATTACAGGCATGAGCCACTGCACCTGGCCAGCATTTATGATTGAGTGCTTACTCTGAGCAGCAGTGCACAACATCTTATCATGCAATCCTCATAACAATTCCATGAGGGAAATATTATCACCCCCATTTTACAAATGAAGAAGTCAAGATTTAGAGATGTTAGCTAACTTGCCCAAGGTGTGTAGCTAGTACATGGCAATGTAGGACTCAACCCTGTGTTCTTACCCTTGGCAGCCAGCTCAAGCCCCAGGCACAGAATCAGAGGGCAGGACAGATTTGCTTCCCTCCCCTTCTCAAATGATTGTAATTCACCTTTGCCTGCATCTGTGGCATTCTGTCTGCTTAGGTTGGTTGTTTTAACTATAGTGAGCATACAAAATATATATACCAGACTGGGAATTTATTTCATATTGGGCCCTTCTGTTCATTTATTCATTCAGCCAATATTAGTAGAGCACCTACTATGTGCCAGATAGGGTGCTGGGTGCTTGGTGCTGTCCAGACAGCATTGTTGTCATAAGCAGAATATGTGTCCCAGTGAGGCGTGTTCAGGGTATGGTAGCAGTAGATGGGGAAGGGATCACAGAAGCCTCGAGGGTAGGCAATGAGCTGAACCTGGAAAACACAGCCTGCAGGCCATCAGGGGATTGGACTGCATTCCAAGCAGGAGCTCCTGCAGGGGGCGGAGGGCACAGTGAAAGCACACAACTTTTGCAGGGGAGTGGGGCTTCAGCTCTGCTGGGGCATCAGATGCCATAGGGTACAGGGTAGGGACAGGTGAGCAGGGCCAGATCATGGGAGGATTTATCTATTAAAGTGAGGGGATTGCCCTTGATCTCCTGTGCAGTGGAGAGCTCCTCAAGACTTTAGTGCAGGAGTGTGTCATTATCAAGTTTGTATTTCTGTAAGAAGCTCCCGGCTGCTATATGGAGAACCAAATGGAGAGAGAAAGACCAGAGGATGGGGGCCCAATGATGATGCTATTGCAGAGATCCAGGTTGTTGCTGACAAATGTCTGTACTTGGACAGCCGGTGGTGACGGAGAGAAAGGTGTGGTTTTAGGAGGCAGAGCTGTCAGGATCTGGGGACTTATTAAATGTGAGTGTGTGGGGACAGAGAAATCTAGGGTAACTCTCAGGCTTCTGGCTTGGGTGACTGGTGGATTGTGGTGCCACCTACTAAGAAGAAGTAGGAGGAGGAGCAGGTGGCAGGCGTGCTGGAGACTACGGCTTCTCTTTAGGACACAGTATTTGTGATGTGCTGTGGGATGCCCAGGTGGAGGTGTCATGAGGCAGGTGTGCAGTCATAAGTGTTTAGGAATTGAACTGTCGATGTTGATGCCACAGCATGCAGGTGGAGGAGTATATACCATGGGTGGGGGAGAAACCCCCCATGGAGGGTAATGGTCATGGAAAGAGCATCTTGGTGCTCTAACTCCAGGATAATTTCTTTTCTTGCCCCTAAATTATTAAAATATTTTCAGTTAATGAAGGATGCACTGTCAGGTCTCAAGACTAGATGTATCTGAACATTAAGCTTAAAATAAGACCTCAAATGTCTTTGTGTGTTTTGACGAAGAATCTAAAAGCTTCATCTTTCTGTTCTGTAGCAGTTAAGATAGAAAAGCTAGTAGTGAGAGACCTGGCTAGCTTTGGCTCTGCCTCCAGACAGTTGCGTGACCTTCAGCTAGTCACGTATCTTTTCTTGGGCACAGCTTCCTCATCTGTAATGGAGCTTGTTCTGTGGATTAACTATGATAAAGACTGTGCAAAGAATTTTGCAAGCCACTGAGGCTTGCAGACATGCAACATGGTGCTTCTTTTCATTCTTGTAAGGTTTAAGAGAAAATTATTTCTCATCACTGTGCCTAAGGTCACAGAGCTGAGGCCCAAGAGCAGCCCAGGACCCTAAGCCACTGTCCTGCTTAAATGTAGTCTCTGTGATCCACCAGTCTGGGACCATGAACAGCTACACTCAGTTCCTCAGGCCTGCACAAACTGGGTGTAGTTCTGTCATCAAATAAGATTCACACAGGCTGATATGACACCTGTTTAGCAGTCTGCATAATAATTATGGTGCAGCATGCTGATCAGGCATAAATGGAAGGCATTTAAGGTAAGTGGTTGTATTTAGTAGTATTTTTATATAGCCTAACCAGATTATCACAGTTTTTTTCTCTTTGGCAGTTCATTCATTTATCCACTCAACAAATATTTATTAAGGCTGTATAATATGCCAGGCACTGATCTAGGCCCTGGGGATATATCCAAACAAGATTCCTGTCCTTGCCCCACCTCGATTGAGCTTAAATTCTATTGGGGAGACAGAAAATAAGTGAATAACCAACTTTATCCATAATGAGTAAGAATGTTTATCTTCTCCTGAGACTGTGTTTGCTTTAATCTATCCCTGCACCAATACCCATGATTAAAGAACAAAGATTCTGGGCCTGATTTGCCAACAGCAGAGTTGTCTTCACCCCTATCCTTTACTCTTGATCTTCCTCTGTCTTCTAACCGGCGATTGCTTGAGGCCTTCCATTCATTGAACAAATATGTGCTATGCACCTATTATGTATAAATAAACTCTGGGGATGCAACAGGAACCTGGACACAGTCCTTGCCCTTAAGGAGCACACACTTATCCCTGGCATAGATGCATAAAGGCAACAGCAATAGAGGGAAAACTGCTGCTCTCAGAGCCATGCCAGGCTGCTGGTAGTTCACAGAGAGAGGTCTCATTCTGACCATGGCAGGGGCGAGCACAGGAGTGTCCTTTGGGCAGAAAGGATGCCCTTGTGCCCTTGTCACAGGAAGTGACAAGGCTCTGAGTGTGGCTGAAACATTGAGTGTGTTGTGGGAGGTGGGGTGTCCCTGAACAAATTTTTTTTCGGAGGCATAACACACATAAGGAAAAGTGCACACATAATAAGTTTACAGCTCAGCGAGCTCTCAGCTCAGCAAGCTTTCACAAAGTGAACACACCTTTGCAACCCACACTCAGCATGAAAACCAGAGAATATCACCAGCACCAGTAGAGTCCCCTCACGTCACCTGCCAGTTGCTATACTAACCATGAAACTGGATTTTCAACAGCACAGAGTGGCTTGGTCTTTTTTTTTCACTTGATATAGACAGAATTATTCTGTCTATGTAATCTTTTGTACCAGTCTTTTTTTGCTAAATCTTATGTTTATGAGATTCACCCATTCTGTTGCATGTAGTTGTTGATTATTCATTTTCATTTCTGTGTAACATTTCACTGTGTGCATATATAATGTATTTCTCCATCGTGCTGCTGGACATTTGGGTAGTTTCCAGTTTGGGGAACTGGAAACCACTGGCGTGCTGCTATGGACATTCTTTGGTGATCATATATGTGCCTTTCTGCTTGATATATACCTAGGAATGGAGTTAGTAGGTCATTAGACTAGATGTAAAGCTCTAGTAGACCAGTTTTCCAGAGTACTTATTTCAGTTTATACTCCTACTAACACTGGATAAGAGTTCGTTTTACTGCCTCCTTGCTAACACTTGATGTTGTCTTCTTCTTCTTCTTCTTCTTCTTCTTCTTTTTTTTTTTTTTTTTAAATTCTGGTGAGTGTAAAGTGGTTATGTTATTGTGGTTTAAAAATTTCATTTTCCTGATGCTTAATGAGGCTGACCACCTTTTCAAATGTTTATAAGCCATTTGGATATCTTCTTTAGTAAGGTGTCTGTTCAAGTCTTTTGTCCAGTTTCTATTGGATTGTCTGTCTAGGGTAGGGAGGAGGAAACGTTTTGATAGTACTCTCCTAACCCAGGTCACCTGGGATTAGCATATCCAGGTGCTCATCAGCCCCACCCTCACCCCAGAGAAGCCAGCAGAGCTGGCCGTCAGTAGACGCTGTGTCTCAGTAGGGGCCAAGGCACATGCTGCTCTGGGGAGAGGCAGCCCCCTGCAAGGTTCTGGATTTGACATCAGAGGCCCACCCACCTCAGGAAGGAGGAGAGGGATTGGTAGAGGATGGGGCTGGGGCTAGTTTTCAGCAGCAGCAGAGCAGATGTGGAAAGCAGCTGATAATCTAGGAGGTGTGTGTCTGCCCTCCATATCTGCTGGGAACAGACCTCTCCTATCTGGGCCAGGGAGGACCTGATGTTTTCATAGTGCCTCATTTAGGCCAGACCCTGAGCATGGTGGCTTCTCCAATGTTACCTTGATTCTTTAGTTCAACTCCACCGGCAGGGATTGTTACATCACTTTTGCTACATCACTTTTACATGTGAGGACACTGAACTGAGACACAGAGGGGCCCTCATGAAGGCCACACAACTGGCAAGTGGAGGAGCTGGCCTTGAACCCAGTTCCCTCTCACACCTCTCCCCAATGTGCAGTGCTTGTGCTGTGTTTGGGGCAGCAGAGTAACCTCCCATCCCTCCCATCCCTTCCTCTTCTACTCATCCATGGCTCCAATTCCTTAAGAGCAGATGATGTTTTTTTCCTTTTTTTTTTTTGGATATAAAGGCTTTCTCTGTCAGCCAGGCTGGAGTGCAATGGTGAATGGCATGCCCCCATCTCACTGCAACCTCTGCCTCCTGTGGATAAGTCTCCTGAGTAGCTGGGGTTACAAGTGCCCACCACCACGCTCATCTAATTTTTGTATTTTCAGTAGAGACAGGGTTCTGCCATGTTGGCCAGGCTGGTCTCGAACTCCTGTCCTCAAGTAATCCACCTGCCTCAGCCTCCCAAAGTGCTGGGATTAGAGGCGTGAGCCACTGTGCTTGGCTGAGAGCAGAAGAGGTTCTTCATTATTAATGAGGCACCATGAATCATCCAACCACAGTTACAGCAACCTGCCCCATGTCAATCACAGAGCTGAAGTCAGATCTCTGGCTCCATCACTTTCCCTGGTAGCTGGGGGTCACTGGGATGGTGGGGCAGCTGCCTAGCTGGAGCCTGGGACTCACGTGCCCCCCACCCCCTCTCTCGCAGAGTTATGTCATGCCCAGGCCAGCAGGGGGCTCCATGAGGATTCATAGAAGATGCCCCGCGTCTCGGCGCCTTTGGTGCTGCTTCTCGCTTGGCTCGTGATGGTCGCCTGCAGCCCGCACTCCCTGAGGATCGGTAAGTGCGGCCCGGTTCGGGGCATTGCCCCCACCCACTATCCCAGGTGTCCACAGGGGACATGAGAGTGCTGCATAGGCCCTGGGGAAGCTGCCCAGCCTGTGCGCTATGCCCTCCCCGAGTGTGGCTGGGATGGAGATGCAGGTGGTGGTGGTGGTGGTGGAGGCAGGCAGCTGACAGCTGACCACTCCAATCTGGTCAACCTGCTGAGCTCCCTGGCGACTAGAATAATGATGTTGATAATTCCCTGGTGCAGTTGATGTGGGTTCAGCCTAGCCAGTTAAGAGGCACAGGTCGTGGTGGTGGAGGCAGCCGACAGCTGACCACTCTGATCTGATCAACCTGCGGAGCTCCCAGCCACTGGAATAAAAATGCTGATAACTCCCTGGTGCAGTCAATGTAGGTTCAACCTAGCTGGTTAAGAGGCAGCTGTCGGGGAAGAAGGAGAGTGAGGAGGGCTGTGGGGATTCCAAATCTAGGGCTGGAGATAGGAGAAGAGGCCCCTTCTTTCCTATGATCAGTCCAAGGCTTCTGGAGAGCGTGCTGTGTCCACACCTCGGAAGAAGCCAGGAGTCTGCTGGGGTGGCCTGGCTGCTTGGAAGGGCCCTTGACATTGGGTCTGCTTGCCGTGGCCTGGCTCTGAGAGGTAGGGCAGGGTCATGTGAGTCTCTCCCTTGCCTTGTTACTGTGGGATGCCCATTCTAGATGTGGGCAGGTGGATTTTCACCTGAGCCCTCAGCACCCCATCCCTGGAAGGGCGGGCCTGGGAAGTCGGGTGCCTTCTCCCTGCCAGGACTGAGCAAGACTTCTCACCTGCAGATTGAGGCTCTCCAGATCCTAGGTTCTGGGGACATAGCCAGCCACAGGGACAAGGACACAGTTCAGTCCAGCAGGCACAGTGTGGTCATCTGATAGCGACAGAGAACCCATGGAGTCAGGACAGATGTGGGGTGTCAGGGATCAGGGGTGTCTGTATGTATATGGGGGATGGGGATTAGTGTGGACAGGTGGGTGGCACATAGCAGTGACAAACTTGGACAGGTAGGTTGTTGGTGACAAGACGACCCATCCAACAGCAGGGGTAGGATTAGGTGACAGCCCTAGAGGGACTCAAATACCAGGCAGGTAACCCCGACAGATAACCACATGAGGCCCCTCTTCCCACACTGGGGGTCGGGTGGGGGTGGGAGCAAAGGCAGGAATCTGGATCTTAAACCCGAGCCTGAAAGGGTTAGAGGCTGACTTAGAGCAAAGATGGCGTGATGCTGAATCTCTGGGAGTTGACTTAAAGCACCCAAACTCCTCCAGTTGCATTCAGGTCGGTGCACTGGTGGTGGTCAGGAGCCATGGTGTGGGCAGAGGTGGGCGAGCCGCCGAGACTGGGCTAGGTAGGCCAGGTGTCACAGGCTGGACGCCCAGCCTGCAGGTGTGTGAGCTGCTCCATTTTACCTTGTGGTCACAGTTTTTCATGCAAATGCAGAGGAGCTGATTGGAATCAGCAACGTGGACAGATGACTTAGTTCTCCCCCTCACCCTGCCCTCGATGCACTGCTCTGCATCCTTAAAAAAAAAAAAAAAAGAAATTAAAAAACAAAATCTTCCCTCCCTCTTCTCCGTCCATTTTTACAGAAACTTCCAAACCTAATTTAATTCTGCTTAGCAGCAATGTAAAACGGTTTATATCCTTAAGATGTTTAATTTATAAGATGCCTACAGTTACTGAGCATTTGCTGCGAGGTTTTCTCCCCCTCTAAATGAGTGAATAAAGTGGCGGCCCATCAATTTTCATTCGTCGCTAATGGGAAACGGAAAGCATTTGAACCAGAATCGGCAGCACCTCATGGCCTCGCCTCTCTCGACACTGTGCTCCGAGAGGGAAACAGAAAGCAGAGCTGACAGATCCATTGTGCTCCCAAACCCACACTCTGAACAATGCCTGTCCAGTTCTGTCAAGACTGCTGGGCCTCAGTTTTGGTTCATGTTAGGCCACTTCCAGCCACTTTCCAGCCAGGAGCCCTGCTGGCTGGCAAGGTCAAACCAGACCGAATCTCTTGCAGAGGCCAGGAAGCAGAGTTAAGCCAACAGAAAGAGAAGAAAAGAATAACCCAAACAGCAGTGCCAGGACCCATTCTTCCTGTCTCCTTGGTTAGCCTGGGTGCCAGGAGCTTTTTTAAAAGTCTCCCAATCCTTATGGATGGAAAGGTGCTAATTATGTGGACTCCAGAGGGTATGTGGAGTAGGGCAGGGATAGGAAGAGAAGTGGGTCAAGAAAACACAAGTAGCTGTGCTGAGCAGCAGGCGGCCTTGCACGCAGATGAGCTGGCTGGCGTTAACCGTGCTGAGGTCTCTGGGGTCCTTGAGAGGCTTATGGGAAGGGAAGGGGCTGCTGCTCCTCTCACCATTTTGGGGGGTCACTTTTTCTTGCAGTTGAGTTTTCTGGGGGTTTTCCCCAACCCCAGCCTTAGAATTGGTGGCTCTCAGAATGGTGCTGCCTGAAGAGACCAGGGATCTCAGAGATATATTGCCCTGTTTGCTCCATCCTCAGCCCCACTTGCCTGCTGGTGACAATATGGATGTTTGGACAGAGGCGGCCGAACCCATTACCCTGCCTTGTGACGGCTATTTTTCATTCAAGTGAGGCACGGGGCAGGAGACACAGCCAAATTGTCTATTACAGTATTTGGTGTTTACCCCTCGAATGAGGTTTTGGGTAAAAGAAAGGGATTTTATTTATGGCTGTGAGGCTGGCTGCATAAATTCCCCAAACTCTCACACATATGTCAACCCCTTCCGTCATCTATCTTCTGAAAATGTTTTTTGATTTTGCTTCTGTCCCTCTGGGTCCTCTTAGTGATGACGGTGGAGCTACAAGTTAATAAATGCCCTGAGAAGACCCCACCCCATCTCTGCACCCCGCCTCCCACCATTACTTAAAGAGCCCAGAGATCATCATCATTCTTAGATCCAGAAAGGACTATAGGATTCATTATCTAACCTGGTCATCTTGCAAATGAGGAAACAGGGCCGCATTGGGCAGTGGTTTGGCCAAGGTCACCTGGCAAGTAGGGGTCTGGCTGGTGGCAGCTGGCGCTGGTGCTGGCATCTTTGACTCCTCTTCCAGTGCTCTATTCTCCGTGTACCCATGGTCTCCCTTCACTACTGGGAATCAGGATCACCTTCAACAGTATGAAAAGGTCATGTTTTCTTACCGTTTTCTCCAATCCTATTCAGAAACCATTTCAGACATTAGCAAATGTGTTACCCTTGCTCCTAACACCTTGGGCACTCATTAAGTATTTGTTAACTGAATGAACACTAGGCTCCAAGCCTACCTCTTGTTACTCCTTCCTCAGCTCTGTATTTTAGCTAAACTGAGCCACTCCCTGTGAGCCAAATATACTAGGAAGATTTACTCCTGGCTTTACCCATTCCCTTGCTCTGCCTGTAGTACTGTTCCTCCCATTGCGTCTTCTCGGCCTGGAAAACAAATCCACCACCTCCTCCTCCTCCTCTTCTTTTCCTTCGTCTTTCTCCTCCATCATCATCAGCTTAAATGGCTCTTCCTCTTCAAAGCTCTTTCCCGATATCATCCTGTTCCTAAGAGGGAGAATTCATCTTTTTCCTACCATCCACGCATTCTCCCAGCACATAACATCTGTTCCAGCATTTACCATGTTATATTCTAATGATTATGGCACTTTCCCACTAGACTCTGAACTCCAGGGGAGAGTGACCCCCTGACAAAAGGGCCCAACACGTGATGCATACAAGTGTATGGCTCCAGCTCAATGAATGTGATGAATAGGTGACTCCATGGCCCTTGCAAGACTGGGTTTTCTAATAACATGTTTGGTATCCTTATTTTAAATGGCACTGTCTTACCTATTGCATGAAGAGGTAAACTTATTGGAGCAAGCAGAAGAGAAAGGAGAAAGAGGAAAAGGAGAAAATATTCATCTATCTGTCTTACTTAAAAGAGAATAGGAACGGGCTGAAGGTCCTGGTTGGGTTCTACTGAAAATTTTGGCAGTAATAATAAACACAATGATACAGTTATTCATTCATTAATTCACTCAACAAATATTGATTGAATGCTGTGTGCCAAGCACTGAGGCTGCAGTACTACACAGTAATAATCAAGATAATAACTCACACTCTTTGCCTGGTACTGGGCTAGGGATTTCTGATATCTCAGTCAGTCTCATTGGAATGAACAATGCCCTGTTGTAGATGAAGAAACAGAGGCTCAGAGAGTTTAAATAGCACATCTAAGGTCACACAGCTACTGAAATTTGAACCTGTCTGTCTCCAAAGCTGTCTCTTCCTGCTCTCCTGGAGCTAATGATGCCCTGGAAACATTTGGGTTACCCCATTATCATAGCTATCAGATTAAATATATTGTGTTCTCCTGGTAAGGGAATTGAAAGATGGCAAAGAATCATCACTGCTAATATAGTTTCTTGCTCTTTTTTGGAGACTTTTTTTTTTTTTTTTTTACCTCCAAAACATTTCTTAAAGGGCACAAAGTCTAGCTGAGAGATGAGGAAACTGAGGCATAGGGATTTCAGAGGCTCAGTCCAGGTGGCAGGGGAAGTTCTGCTCAGCGTGGGTGTACTAGACACACCAGCAGGTTATTGTAGCAATTGGATCTCTCTTGTTGAAGGTTTCCTTGTATGGTAAAGCAGCAAGAGACTGGATTTATTTGACACTCTGTCTTACGAGGACTCCCCCAGGCACTTTACACCTGCAATTTTTTACTTAGTTGGTCTCCCCTCAACGAACTCCAATCCTGTACAGAGAATGTTCAACATAGAGCACTGAAATATTATAAAGATAAAGATAATAGGAGAATTGGGGGAGACAAGGGGAAAGAATGAAAAAACACCAGTTTCTTATCCTGTTCTGCTGTGTATTAAATATATCTGATCCACCGAGATTCAAATATACCAGCTGAATTCTTCGCCTTGTAGCAGACTAAACATGGATATACATTTTTTTGAGTAGTGGGCTCCTCTGATAATGTTAGCAGTGGGCTCCTCTGATAATGTTAGCACATTAAATTTTGATCAGCATGCAACTTTTCATCTCATTTCCAAATTGAGTCACCCATATAGACAATCAATTGGTCTTTCACATTAGTGACAAATAGAAATTGATGATTTTCTCCTTCATTTGTTACCTAGAAGGGGAATATAAAAGGATTTCTAGGACATAAATCTCTCCCCTGGTGACCATCTTAGGGAGGCTGTGTCTTCCTTATTCATGTCTGTATTCCCAGAGTCTAGCACAGTGCCTGGCCCACAGTAGTGGGCTTAGTAAATGTTTGCTAAATGAATTCCCTGTGGCAAGTTTTGAATTTAGAGCTGACTCATCAGTTTGCAAACGTCTCTTCCTCCAGAAATTGGTCAAGGTTTAAAAATGCCAACTAATGTTATTGTCAGCCCATTAAATATATGATTAGAAGAGTAAATATTTTACCAGAAGATTAAAAAAGTCTGTGTGTGTGTCTGCACACACACGTGCTTATGTAAGGCCATCTCTCCTCTCCTCCTTGGTCCTCTCCTGCCACCCACACATTTTGGGGTGGCTGAGGGAGGTGTGGCTGTAGGGAGAGAGAGATCCAGGCCGGCATGCTATTGTGTCCTCCCTCTTCCCCTGGTCTTCAGGAGCACCACACAGGGTGCTTTGGGGATGTGTATTCTCTCTTTCACCTTTTCCAGAACTCATCCTGCACTGTGACTTCATCCATAGTCTCTTCTGCTGAGAAGTTAGAGATGAATTAGGCCTAGATACTCCATTTTACAGATAAGAAATCCTGGGCTCCCAAAAGGTGAAATGAATTGTTGAATGCCCTGTTGGCAGTGCCAGGACTCCTGTCTCCCAACTGCCTGGGTGACATCTGTGCCGTGGTTTGTGGTATATAGTGTGTTCTTACACACGCTAATTCCGTTTCCCCAGTGACCTGCGAGGCAGGTTGACGTGAGCACATCTTGTGGAGAGGAGCCTGAGGCTCCCAGGTTTGTGAATTGCCCAAGCTTGCAGAGGTGAGTGGTCAGGGCAGAGGAAGAGTGGTCACATCAAAGAGGGTGGACTGAGAAGCATCTGAGGACAGCGTTGGGGCTGGGTCCTGAATAGCCTGCTGGCAGTGTGTTCTTGATGAGTGAGATCTGAATGCCACCAGGGGCCAGTGTGCTGATGCCTGGGGCCTCATAAAACCAGGCCGAGCTAAAGAGAAAAAGAGCGTAGGTAATGGTAGCGAGCATTTATAAATTTTGCTTCTTTATTTATTTATTTTTTGAGATGGAGTCTCGCTCTGCAGCCAGGCTGGAGTGCAGTGGTGTGATCTCAGCTCCCTGTAACCTCCGCCTCCTGGGTTCAAGCGATTCTCCTGCTTCAGCCTCCCGAGTAGCTGGGACCACAGGTATGCGCCACCACAGCCAGCTAATTTTTGTATTTTTAGTAGAGACGGGGTTTCACCATGTTGTCCAGGATGGTCTTGATCTCTTGACCTCATGATTTATCCACCTTGGCCTCCCAAAGTGCTGGAATTACAAGTGTGAGCTACCAGGCCCAGCCTCTATCTTGTTTTCTTAAGCATATTGTGATTGATCACTGGAAAGAGTCTCACTGGCAGAAGTGTCAGGCATGAAGGGATGGAGCTGTTGTTTCATATTTGAAGTCTTAGATAACAGCTGATTTCCATATCATTTTGGTACATGGCTGCCTGTATTCATTTGTGCTAGAATGGCCTGGGTATCTCCAGGCTCTCAACAAATATTATGGCCTGATGATATCTATTCGTTTGGATTGAGCACATGGCCAGTGGACCTGACTGGCAGTATTGGATTCAACGGGACCAACATAATATTGAAAGAGTGATGGTGATATTTCATCAGAATTTCAAAAATCTGTCTCCAGCTCTGTGAAGTCATTTACAAAAAATCTTGGGATGTGGAGTGAGTCACTAGCAAGCTCTATTTTGGTGGGGGGCGGGTGTTGGAGTAGAAATTATGGAAGTAGGTTTTGATTTCAAGTAAAAAAGTGTTTTCCAGGCAGATGGAATGGGCTTTTTTGGATACCAAGGTCTTCATACCTGGAGATGGTCACAGATAGGTTGGACAGGGATATCAGCATTAAATGCGGTATTGGATTTGTTACCTCTAAGACTCCCTCCGGTCTGGGATTTGGTGATACAATCTTTTCACCTTTGGTCTCTTCTCATCCTCTCATAGGGAGGCATTTCATTATTGTTGTGTCTACATTAATAGCCATTAACAAGAGCTTAGAATTGAGGCAATCATCTGCCTAATTTAAGCCATGACCCCATTTGGCTCCAATCCCTTGTATAAGCCAGGTAGGACATAAGAGCCCTGCTAATTCTTTTGTTCGGTTGATGTAGACCTGGGCTGTCTGGGTGCCTCCTTCCTCCCTGTGGCCACTGATGGCGGAGCTGGAGAAGCACAGGCAATGTGGAAGCTGCTGCTAGACCTCAGCTGAGTGCCTGTGTGGGTGGGACGCGTGCGTGTGCATCACCGGAGCCAGCACATCCCACTCACAGCCTCGCGGCTCGTCAGCAGGCAAGACAGTGGTCACACTTAGCTCTCATTAGTCTGGATAAACAGGCACACGTTCCCTATAGGCTTTACGGGGGCTGGGGCTCGGCTGGGGGGAAAACGTGGGCAGCAGGGTGCTGCAGACAGCTGTCAGGCTACCGGGCAGTCCCTCCATGTCCCATTGGTGTGTGTTTCCTCCCATTGAGCTGAGATATGGTGCCTGGGCAGCTCGTGTGGGCCCAGCCAGCGAGACCCAGTAAGCCCACACTGATGAGGAGTGGTGTGGAGAGGACACTGACCAGTCAGGCTCAGATGTGCACGCATTGGCTAACACAGTTCTCTGGCCGGGTAGACAGTGCCACTGTGCTGGACTCAGGAGGCACCGTGACTCAGTCTAATACCCAACCCTGACTAGGGGGTCTCTGGAATTGAGACTCTATCTATCTGTTATGAGTATGACCTCTTTAGAAGAAAGGTTCATCATGTCTGTAGTCCCAGTTACTTGGGAGGCTGAGATGGAAGGATCACTTGTGTCCAGATATTTGAGGCTGCAGTGAGCTATGGGAGCACCACTGCCCTCCATCCTGGGTGACAGAGTGAGACCCTGTCTCATGGATAGATACACAGATAGATAGATAGATAGATAGATCTGTAGGTAGGTAGGTAGATAGAGAGATAGGTAGATAGATAAGTAGGCAGATAGGTAGGTAGGTATAGAGGTAGACAGATAAAGAAAGAGGCAGAGAGAGAGATAGGCAGATGAAAGAAAGAAAGAGAAGAAAAAGAGAAGAAAAAAAAAGAAAAAAAGGATAGAAAAGAAAGAGGCTTACCACTGCCCCAGGGCAGCCATCAGCCCCAGCCCTTTATACTCCCATCACTCCCTATGTATTGGGTGGGGAATCAGCCTCAGCGGGATTGACTGGTCATCTGGGGTAGTCCACAAGAGGGCCCCCCATGTCTCACTCACCTCTTAGTCTCTTCCACCGGACTCACCCAGGTTCCTTCAGTGGCTTTTCATATGACTGAAGAATGGAGTCAGATGTGTTGCGGGGAACACTGGAGTTGGCTCTCTGGAGGCTCTAGCATAGCGTGCTTATTAACACCAGGAGCGTGGGTTCTGGAACCAGGCTGCTGGGATATGAATCTGAGCTCCATCCTTTACTAGTTGGATGACCTTGAGGAAGTACAAAATTTCCCAGTGCCTCCATTTCTTCATCTATAACATGGGCTAATAGTAGTCCGTTTTATGCGTTTATGAGAATTCAGTAAGTTCCTTCATAGAAGCACTTAAGATGGTATCAGGCATACAGTTAAGTGCTATGTAAGTGACATCTGTGATTGATAATAGTACTACTGGGCCAGCCTGTCTCCATCTCTAGCCTTTGCCTGCCCGGATCACTCTTCCCCATTCCTCCACCAAATCTTGTCTTCTCTTTTTTTAAATCCTGCTTTAAACTCACCTTGTTCTAGGAGATGAGAATCCCTACCACGTCTAAGGAACTTTTCCTTCCAAAGCATGGGTATGTGTGTGTTTACACACTCATGTGTGGTTTGCACTCTTTCTGGGCACTTACCCCCCGCCCCCCGTTTCTGTGCAGGCATTTTTTGAAAACTTGTGTGAATTCCATCTACCCTGGGAGGCTAAGAGCATCCTGAGGAAGGGAGCTCTATCTTTCCTACCCGTTTAGCATGGTGGACTCTTCACACAGGAGCAGTTGTCCCAGGTATTGACTAACGGAGATCAATGATTCCCCCTTCTTAAAGACCTTCTTTAGCTGCTGGGCTCCCTATTTAGTGGGCTCCCTATTTTTCTTCTTCCGTTTACAGCAAAGCTCTACAAAAGAATTGCCTATTCAAACTCTCCATTTCCTCTTCTCTCTTTCCGTATCAATAAGACCCTCTCCAACCAGACCCTCAACCCCGAGCATTGTTGCCCAGATTGCTAAATTCAGTGATCAGTCCCCAGGCACCAACTTACTGGACCTAACAGCGGTATTTGACATAGCCTTTTCCTCCCTCTGCCTTGAAACTCTTTTTTACTTAGCTTCTAGACCACATCACACCTCATTCTTGTCCTGTTTCTGGCCATTCCTTCTCAGTCTCCTTTGCCTGTTGCTCCCCATCTCTTAATCTCTGAAGATGGATGTGCCTCAGGGCCCAGTCCTGAAACCTGTTCTCTGTGTATGCCTACTCCTGTGGTGATCTCATGCAGTCTTAGGGCTTTAAATGCCTCTGTATGCTTATGACTCTCTCATCTCATCCCCAGCTCTGACCCCTCTCCAAAACTCCAGACTCATCCCCACTGGGATGTCTAACAGAAACCCAAATTTAGCATGTCCACAATTGAGTTCTTGATTTTCCCCTCTGTACCTGCTTCTCCTGCTGTCTTCCTCACATTTCATAAATGGTAATGCCATTCTATTTACATAGACATAGGCTCCAAACCTTGGAGTTATCCCTGATCTCACCTTTCTCTGTTACCCACACCCTCTCTATCAACAGTCCTGTTGGCTCTGCCTTCCACGTACATCCAGTACAACCCAACTGTTTCTCACCACCTCAGCAGGTGCTTCCCTATTCCAAGCCAGTGAGATGACTTGCAAACCTTTCCTGTTAGTTTCCCTGCCTCTTTCTTGCCCTCTCACTTTTCATTCTCAAATTGGCAGCAAAAATGACTCTTTTAAGATATGAGTTGGATTGTGTCAGTCCTCTGCTCCAGTCTTCTGCTGACTTCCCATGTCAGAATAAAAGATGGAGTCCTCACAGTGGCCCATGGGGCCGTCCATGAACTGCCCTTTATTCTGGTGAATTTTATTGTCATTTCCTACCACCCTGCCTCTCACTCATGCCCCAGCCCCAGCTCCACTGCTTTCTTTGCTTTTCTTCAAATGCACCAAGTATGCTCCTACCCCAGGATCACTTGCACCTGCTGTGCTGTCTGCCTGGAACACATCTCACTTGGATATCTGCATGGTTCACTCTTTCACGCCATGCAAGTCATGCCCTGACCATCCTTTAGCCCTTCCTGTGCCCCTGACACTTTCTGTCCTTCTCTGCTTTCTTTTTCTTTTCTGTTCTTTCTTTTTTTTTTCTTTTTTTAAATTATACTTTAAGTTCTGGGATACATGTGCAGAATGTGCAGGTTTGTTACACAGGTATACATGTGCTATGGTGGTTTGTTGCACCATCAACTTGTCATCTACATTAGATATTTCTCCTAATGCTATCCCTCCCCTTGTCCCCCAGATCTCGACAGGCCCCAGTGTGTGATATTCCTCTCCCTATGCCCATATGTTTTCATTGTTCAACTCCCACTTATGAGTGAGAACATGTGGTGTTTGGTTTTCTGCTCCTTTGTTAGTTTGCTGAGAATGATGGTTTCCAGCTTCATCCATGTCCCTGCAAAGGACATGAACTCATTCTTTCTTATGGTTGCATAGTATTCCATGGTGCACATGTGCCACATTTTCTTCATCAGGTCTATCACTGATGGGCATTTGAGTTGGTTCCAAGTCTTTGCTATTGTGAATAGTGCTGTAGTAAACATACATGTGCATGTGTCTTTATAATAGAATGATTTATAATCCTTTGGTTATATACTCAGTAATGGGATTACTGGCTCAAATGGTATTTCTAGCTCTAGATCCTTGAGGAATCGCCACACTGTCTTCCACAATGGTTGAACTAATTTACACTCCCACCCAACAGTGTAAAAGTGTTCCTATTTCTCCACATCCTTTCTAGCATCTGTTGTTTCCTAACTTTTTAATGATCGCCATTCTAATTGGCGTGAAATGGTGTCTCAGTGTGGTTTTGATTTGCATTTCTCTAATGACCAATGATGATGAACTTTTTTTCATATGTTTGTTGGCTGCACAAATGTCTTCTTTTGAAAAGTGCCTGTTCATATCCTTTGCCCATGTTTTGATGTTTTTTTTTTTTCTTGTAAATTTAAGTTCCTTGTAGATTCTGGATATTAGCCCTTTGTCAGATAGATAGATTGCAAGCATTTTTCTCCCATTCTGTAGGTTGCCTGTTCACTCTGATGATAGTTTCTTTTGCTGTGCAGAAGCTCTTTAGTTTAATTAGATCCCATTTGTCAATTTTGGCTTTTGTTGCAATTGCCTTCGGTGTTTTAGTCATGAAATCTTTGCCTATGCCTATGTCTGAATGGTATTGCCTAGGTTTTCTTTTAGGGTTTTAATGGTTTTAGGTCTTACATTTAAATCTTTAATCCACTTTGAGTTAATTTTTGTGTAAGGTATAAGGAAGGGGTCCAGTTGTAGTTTTCTGCATATGGCTAGCCAGTTTTCCCAACACTATTTATTAAATAGGGAATCCTTTACCCATTGCTTGTTTTTGCCATGTTTGTTTAAGATCAGATGGTTATATATGTGTGACGTTATTTCTGAGGCCTCTGTTCTATTCCGTTGGTCTATATATCTGTTTTTGTACTAATAGCATGCTATTTGGTTACTGTAGCCTTGTAGCATAGTTTGAAGTCAGGTAGTGTGATGCCTCCAGCTTTCTTCTGTTTGCTTAGGATTGTCTTGGCTATATGGGCTCTTTTTTGGTTCCATATGAAATTTAAAGTAATTTTTCTTTTCTAATTCTGTGAAGAAAGTCAGTGGTAGCTTGATGGGAATAGCACTGAATCTGTAAATTACTTTGGGCAGTATGGCCATTTCCATGATACTGATTCTTATAAGCATGGAATGTTTTTCCATTTGTTTGTGTCCTCTCTTATTTCCTTGAGCAGTTGTTTGTAGCTCTTCTTGAAGGTCCTTCACATCCTTTGTTTGTTGTATTCCTAGGTATTTTATTCTCTTTGTAGCAATTGTGAATGCGAGTTTGCTCATGATTTGGTTCTCTGTCTATTATTGGTGTATAGGAATGCTTGTGATTTTTGCACATTGATTTTTTTATCCTGAGACTTTGCTGAAGTTGCTTATCAGCTTAAGGAGTTTCTGGGCTGAGATGATGGGGTCTTCTAGATATACAATCATGTCATCTGCAAACAGAGACAGCTTGACTTCCTCTCTTCCTTTTTGAATACCCTTTATTTATTTCTCTTGCCTGATTGCCCTGGCCAGAACTTCTAATACTATGTTGAATAGGAGTGGTGAGGGAGGGCATCCTTGTCTTGTGCCAGTTTTCAAAGGGAATGCTTCCAGCTTTTGCCCATTGGGTATGATATTGGTTGTGGGACCATCCTCTAGCCCATCCTCTGCCCCTGACACTTTCTGTCCTTCTTCTCTGTTTTATTTTTCTATAACATTCATCATCACCTGACATATGGGTCCTATTGTTTATTGTCTGAATCCTCCCATGGGGAAAAACCCTTTGTTTTGTTCTCTGCTGTATCCCCAGCACTTAAGACTGAGTGCTTGGCATATAGTAGGTGCCCACTAAATATCTACTGAATGAATGAATGATGCAGACCCAAGGGAGGTTCCAAGGGAGCTTTAAATTTGAAAGCTTTTGAAAGGCAGAGATGGGCGGTCTCATGGACAGAGGCAGCCCTTAACAAGTGCTCCTTGACGAGGACAGTGTGGTGACGCTCCTGGCTCCCTGTCCCCATATTCTCTGATCCCTGCAGCCAAACCCCAGGTCCTGAGGCAAACCTTTTTCCTATTCAGAGGAAGCCCAAGCCATCAGTTTAATGACTCAGTATCAACCTGAGTTGATCTTCCATTGTCCCTTAGGCTCTTGGCATATAGTTCACCAGCACTTGTGTTTCCCCTGCAGTGCCTAAGTCTTCTCATCAGGTCTGAAACTTCACTTTGGTGCTCTAACTGGGCCCAAGCTCCTCTGGGACTATGGTCAGACCTTTTTTGTCTCAGTCTTGCAGGAGCCTAGAGACCTGAACCTGGACCTAGCATCTCAGCTGGGATTGCTCCCGACCTCCAGCTCTTTCCTGAAACTGTCATTGTTGGTAGTTTTGGGAAACTGGAGGAGCCTTGACCAGTTCTGGCTGTTTGCTTTTCCTTAGATTCACAAAATCTACCTGATGGCTGAGACCTCAAATAGTTCATTCCTCATTTGAATTATTCTGACCATTGGTTTTTCTTTCTATTGAGCCTGACTTTATATCTCTGTGCTTACTGTTCTAGCTCTGCCTGCCCCTTGGGGCCATACAGAATAAGCCTGGTGCTCTTCTCTGTGATGGCCCCTCTGAGACCCACAACACTATCATTTCATGACTCCTAGAATCTTCTTTCTTCCAGAGATGTACCATTAGTGCCTTTGATGCTTCCTTCCATCTCATGGTTTGGATCCAGTTTATCAACCTGGTCATTCTCCTCCAAATGAGTTTTCTTTTTTCTCCATCCTAGTCAGGATGTGATCCCCCAAATCAGAGGCAGGCACTCTTTTCACCTGCTTTTCATCCACCAGAGACACCTGCTTCAGCCTGGTAGGGATCTGGCCTCTAGGTTCAGAGCCCCTTGTTGAACCTGTTCCCACCCAGCCCCAGCCCTGGCTGGCCAGTCTTCGGGTTAAAGTTAGCCAATCTTGAACTTGACACGTGCCTGTAAAATGCACCCCGCCACCAGCCCTTGCTCTTCATAGATTGGGCTTTGCTCTCCATACCCAGAGCCGAGGCTGCTCTTTGAAACCCTGCAGCAGGTTGCCCCAGTGTTTAAAGATCACTGCATCGAGGGGCCAGGTGCTGGGAGCTTCCCTAAGTGAAATCACCTCCTTGGCTTCCTCCAAGCTGTGTTGTTCCCATTCGTTCTAGGACATGGTCTTTCAAGCACGGAGTGACACAGATTGGGGAGAGAATGCCACTTCTCTGGGAACACTTATAAATTTCCCCTGGCGGCAGGGATCTAACAACATGAGACTTTGAGCTTTCAGCTCACAGATGAAAGAACAGGGATTTTCCCAGCGATGACAGAAAAGGGAAACATATCGCCCTGGGGGCCCCAGCAGCAATCTCTGTCATGGAGCTGCTCCAGGGAGGCACCAACCCCAAGTGTGAGTAGGATTGCAATGGGTGGCTCCAGACCTCTGGGCAGCCACCCAGAAATCTCAGGCTTGCAGCCTGGAGAAGAGGGAGAACTTTCCAAAGGCCACAGGTAAGGAATTTTCCTTGCATCTCCTGGAGTGGCTGGAGTTTCTGAAATTAAAAGGGCCTTAATCTGGAAATGATGGTTGAATGTCAGTTTCCCCTGTAGAGTCAATTTGGAAAACCTAAAGCACTAAAGGAATTACATTTGCTAAATGGAAGTAAGGAGTTGGTGGAGATGAAATTGGATGTACATAAGTGAAATCATCTGTGGACTGCCCCCTTTGGCGCTTTACCTTTATTTAACCAACTTCTTTTTCATCTGCCATAGAAATGATCTTCCAGAGAGCATGATGGCCCCTGGGAAGGGAGGCAGGGCTACCTTCTCTGGGAGAGTTGCTGCAGTTGGCTTATCATTGCAGTCTGGGTGAGGGCTCCCTTCTGGGTCTGGAATTTGCGTTCAAGTCTTCATAGCCAGGCATCACGGAATATGTCTGGCTTTGGATATAAAATATGTGTGCCTGAATCCCACTTAGTAGCCAAGTGCCTATAGGCAAATTACTCATTCCATTCTCACGCTCAGTTTTCCATCTTTGAACTGGAGATAACAGAGCTTATCCTTAATTGTTGCATTAATTAAGAGGATATAGGTGAAGTAGCATGCACGATGTGTGGCATATAATAAATATTAGTTTCTATTTTTTGTTTCTTTAAAAAAATAGTAGTTTGCTCAATGATTATGGCAAGCAACTGGATGGCATCATAGGGTAGTGAGACAGGTATGGGCTTTATTGACATACAAACCTGCAATTGAATTGTAATTTCAGCATGTGATCTTGGGCAAATTATTTGGTCTCTGTTTCCTACTATGAAATGTGGACAATATTACTCATCTTATAGGATTGTTGAGGTTTATATGAGCTAATGTATGAAAAATAGCTAGGACAGTGCCTGACAGTAGGAAGTCCTTAAATAATAGTTATTATCAATAGTACTATCATGATTATTATCACTGTAGTTTTCCATTGCTGCCATGACAAATTTTCACAAACTTAGTGGCTTAAATAAGACAAAATTATGATCTTACAGCCTGTAGGTCAGAAGTCTTAACTGAGCTAAAGCTTTTAGCAGGGTTGCATTCCTGTCTGGAGGCTCCAGGAGAGAACCTGCTCATTTGGGTTGCTGACAGAATTTATTTCCTGTGGTTACAGAATCAGGGTCCCGTTTTCTTGCTGGCTATCAGCTGAGAACCATTCCTGGCTTCTCGAGGCTGCTGCACCCCCTGGCTCCATTTTCCTCTTCCACCATTTTCAATCCAGCAATGGTGGGTTGAGTCATTCTCACCTCACAGCTCACTGAGTTCAGCTGAGAAAGATTCTCCAATCTTAAGGACTCATGAGATTTGATTAAATCTCCCAGGATAATCTAGGATCATCTCCCTGCCTGAAGATCTGTAACCTCACTCATTTGCAAAGTCCCTTTTGCCATATGTCTTAGTCCGTTTTGTGTCGCTATAAAAGAGCACCCAAGGCTGGGTAATTTGTAAAGAAAAGAGGTTTATTTAGCTCATAGTTCTTCAGGCTGGGAAGCTCCAGGGCATGGCTTCTGATAAGAGCTTTCGTACTGCATCACAACAGGGCAGAGAAGGTCAAAAGGGGAAGCAGTTTTGTTCAAAGAGGGAAAAACCTGAAGGATGTCTTGGCTTTCTTTCTTTCTTTTTTTTGAGATGAAGTCTTGCTCTTGTTGCGCAGGCTGGAGTGCAGTAACTCTATCTCGGCTCACTGCAACCTCCGCCTCCAGGGTTCAAGTGATTCTCCTGCCTCAACCTCCTGGGTAGCTGGGATTACAGGTACCTGCCACCACACCTGGCTAATTTTTGTATTTTTAGTAGAGATGAGATTTCACCATGCTGGCCTCATCTTGAACTCCTGACCTCAGGTGATCTGTCCATCTTGGCCTCCCAAAGTGCTACGATTACAGGCGTGAGCCACCGTGCCCAGCCAGTGTCTTGGCTTTCTAACAACCCACTCTCTTGGGAACAAATCCATTACTGCAATAAATAATCCTGTCACTTGAGAGCAAGAACTCATTCACTCCTGAAGAGCACCAAACCATTCATGAGGAATCCATCCCCACAACCCAAAACACTCTCCTGCCAGCCCTCACCTCCCAGCACTGCCACACGAGGGATAAAATTTCAACATGAGTTTGATGGAGACAAACAAACCATGTCCAAGCCATAGCACCATGGAAGGTAATGCATTTGCAGGGACTGGGTTTTATGATGTGGGCATCTGTGGGAGCCACTATTCCTCCTACAACAACTGTTCTTCTCATGCGGGAGGCTAAGCCTCCAGAAAGCCTTCTCATGAGTAGTTCCACATGCAGGGACTTCGCACTTGGAAACTGTCTCTACCTCGATCCTTGGCCCAAGTTACCCTACTCCTGTTACCATCAACCATTTTGCACAAGAACCAGGCAGCCCAGAGCACCGAAGCTGATGCTTTTTTTTTCAATGGACAGAGGGAACTGGACATGCTGGCTCTTCCATTACTGCAATTGAGATTATGCCACCAGGGATGAGACAGCTAGGAAGGGGCCATGTAACAGGAAGTATTTTATCACATTGATTTAGTAATCTCACCACTCCTAACATGTCAGGGCACTAAAGGAGTAGCCTGTGAGCTGAATGTGATCTGAGGCTGTGTCACATGGGCTCTGCTGGGCTCCGCTCAGAATGATGTGTTTATTTCCTGCCATGGGGCCTAGAGAAAATAACGTCCTGCCACAGTCCCAGCAGACTCTCTCTTATTCTGCCTGCCATCCTCCCAGAAGGGCACAGATCTATGTGTGCTTTAAGAAGCAGTGTGATGTAGGAGAGTACCTCTGTGTGTGAAGAATGAGAACACGTAGGGTCTGAAGCTGGTCCTGCCTGTTCCTCTGTCCCTGGTACTTACTTAATACTGACGATGCCCTGTTTAGGGCTCAGCTTTATGGAAAATACAAAGAAATAGGATATTTTGTTGGTACGTGTTCTAAATGTGAAAAGGCCAGACTCTCAGACATGAAGGAACTAGAGGACAACAGGAAATAAGGAAATATTAAGTGCTGGGACATCAGGTCTGGAGTTAGGCAGTGGTGACTGTGGTGGTCCAGGGACTGTGGGGACATTGCCGTTTTGTGCTTCCTTTTCCCTGCTAGATATCTATTTTGTTGCCACCTACAGCACAGTGAGTGAGAGGGCAGTGGACCACCACTTTAAGGGGCTGTACATCACAGGAGAGGGGATGACAGTCATGTTTATTGAGCACCTACTGTACCTATCACTTCTACAAGTTATATGAATTAATTTTTACTATAACAGCCTCCAGAGGTAGGTTTGATAATGTCTGCTATTTGGGTATGGAAACTGAGGTGTGAAGAGACCAAGGTCACCCATGCAGAACATGGCAGATGCTGGATTTGAGCCAGATTTCCCTGGTGCCAACCCCGTGCTCTGTCCATTACACTAGACACCTCCCTGCTGTGCTCCCGTCTGCAGAGACCCTGAGGCCTCTGACCAGTGCCTTGTGGCTCTGGAGGTGCAAGAGAAGGTAGGTGTGACTGAGGTCTACCCAAGACCCACGGTACAACTTCAGTTTCTTTGGGGCAGACCCCACACATCATCCCCCTTCTTGTCCCCACTTCTGCTGATTACCTTTGCAGACACTTGAGAGAGAGAAATTAACTTAAAATGGAACCGCAGGCATAGTGTTAAAGGCACCTCTAGGTTAAAATTGAGAGCAGAGCCTGTGGTGCTCAGAGGGGCTAAGTCTGCATGCTGGCTTTATTTATAGTCGCTTATTTATTAGATTCCAAATGATGTTTAACCAGGAATCATATGGCAGTGATCTTTGATTACTTATGTGGCTAATGGCTGAACATATATTATTATTGCTATTTATTCAGCTAGCTAAATGCACCGGGTGCTTCTCTTTCAGGAAAGCACCAAGGAAGGGGGCCAGAATAGAGAAGTGGTTTGACTGATGGTCCTATAGTCCAGGACAGGGTCTCCACTAGAAGGGTTCTCCCACTCCTGAGACAGAGTCTTGCTCTGTCTCCCAGGCTGGAGTGCAGTGGTGTGATCACAGCTTACTGCAAACTCTGCCTCCCTGGTTCAAGTGATCCTCCTGCCCTGGCCTCTTGAGTAGCTGGGATTACAGGTATATACCACCACACCCGGCTAACATTTTGTATTTTTAGTAGAGATGGGGTTTCACCATGTTGGCCAGGCTAGTCTTGAACTGCTGACCTCATGATCTGCCCATCTCGGCCTCTCAAAAGTGCTGGGATTACAGGCATGAGCCACAATACCTGGCCCAGTTATTATTATTATTTTCTAAAGAGCCAGTCCTTAAAAATAGAGGGAGTAGGGATGGGAGTGGAGAGAACACCCTAAAGGGAAAGAAGAGTTTGAGATAAGAGTTGGGGCTTCTGGAGCTAGAAATATTATAAATATTATTATTTATAATAATAAAGAGATAAAGAGTAGCAACATTTATTCAGTATTTATTATGTGCCAGACACTATGCTAAATGCTGTTCAAAATAATTAATCCTGCCACCACTTCCATTTCACATATGAAAAACCAGGGGCTCAGAGAAATTTGTAACTTAGCTGGTGTTCAAATCCAAGCCTTGTTTGCCTCTGGAGAGACCACATGTCCATTATACTGCCCTGCCCTCCATCAAAGCCAGCGCCCGTCTCCTCCTTTGGTTAAGGTGAACCTTTTGAGTGAATAGCCCAAAGAAAGAATGGAAAACCTCGTGCCCCTGGGGCCCTGGAAGGAGTATGGAGAATGGAGCTCTTGGCTTCTGTGTTCGTTTCCCCAGTGCTTTGCAGCCCACTCAGAATGAGCTGCCAGTGGACCCTGGAGCATGGCCCATGCAGAGCCATCTAATATAAGCTTGGGGCAGGCCCCTCAGGGTGGGACAGGGCATGCAACGGGGCCTCCCTGTCTAAGCCTGAATTGCGTGGCAGGCAGAGTGTCTACCTAGAGTTGTGATAGTGCAGGGAGAGGCTGGGCAGTGCCAGGGCCAGAGTCACCAAGATGGGAACCTGTAGTGTCTCCATCCTCCAGACACATGAAAAGAGCAGGGACCCTCCTGGCAGGGAGGACTTGTCTAACTGAACCTCCCCTGCCCACCTCAGACATGCTAACGCGGGGCTCTCTCATGCCTCCCATCCTCACTCTTTCTCAGTTCTGTCTTTGCGGGAGAAAGCTCAAACTCCTTTTCAGGGCATGGGAAGGCTTCGCAGGCTGCAGATGATCGAGGTGGCTTTATCTTTCAACATCACTCCCCATCCTTGTCCCTACCATAAACACTCAACACCCATGCATTCTATACTGCAGACACTAGAGTCTCTAAAACATCCTTGCCTCTCACATCACGGGGCCTTTGCTGCCTCCACTGCCCGGAAGACCCTTCTTCTCACCTTGTCTGCCCAGCAGATTTTTATTTACCATTCAAGGCCTTGCTTATATGTGACTTCTGGCTCTGAGGGCCCTTCTCTGATGGACCTTTCTTTCTTTTTTTTCCTGGGGATGGAGTCTTACTCTGTCACTCAGGCTGGAGTGCAGTGGCATGATCTTGGCTCACTGCAACCTCCGCCTCCTGGGTTTAAGCGATTCTTCTGCCTCAGCCTCCCCAGTAGCTGGGACTACAGCCGTGCTCCAGCATGCCCGGCTAATTTTTGTATTTTTTTAGTAGAGACGGGGTTTCGCGTGTTGGCCAGGCTGGTCTCGAGCTCCTGACCTCAGGTGATCCACCCTCCACAGCCTCCCAAACTGCTGGGATTACAGGCATGAGCCACTGCGCCTGGCCTCATGGTTCTTTCTGTCTCCTCTCAGAGTGAATCTCTTTTTCTTTGGGGCTCCAGTGCCACCACATGGGTGACTGCACCTCAGCCTCACCCACATGGCATAGTGACATGAGTTTCAGCACAAGTATCTCAAGGCAAAGACTATGTCTCATTACCTCTGACTCCCTTGGTCTTGCTCATAGTAAGTGTTCAATAAACACTGGTGAAATGAATGTAGGAAGGACTCATTCTTATCCTGGGCTGCTGTGGAAAAGGTGTTTGTTTCAGTTGGGGCCACATACTCACTGGCTTTGAAAATGGGGACATCAGGGCAGGAAACAGGGACTAAATGAGCTAAGTTATACAACCTGAAGTAGGAGAGCAAAGCACCTGGAGCGTGCTGGGTGGAAGCAAGGGGAGCTGGTAACTGGCTGTTTGTCTTTGAGTCTGGAAGAGAGGAGAAAGAGACCTTGGCCACTACCAAAGGAGGATTTCAGCGGCTCTTTCTGAGGACCCTCTCCTCCCTGTAACACCAATGCTGAGTCTCTGGCCTTTTCAGTTACAGCAAATTATACTGCAGGCAGCCACTGACCTTTAGAAGAAGGACTGTGTGTGCTTGGCCCCACATCACAGGGGACCCCTGCATTGCCAGGCCCTGCTGCCCGATTCCACCCAAGGAAGACCACCCCACGAGCAGGGCGGGCTGGCTTCGGGCCTTTTTGCCTTTGTACCCTAGTCTTTGGTACCCTTCCCTTCAGACACAGCCAGTGGCTGCCTGGGCTTTAGCCAGATGTCAGGGGACTCAAAGACAGGATCATCAAAGAGAAAGGGATCCAGGGAGGAAGAGGAGAAAGCACCTGGGGGAAGGGGCCAGGGAGGATCGGTGACCAGGAAAGCTCAGGGTACAGGACAAAGCACAGGAGGAGAGTGAGTCCTCGGTTCTCAGACTGTAGAATTTGCAGGGCTCACATCAGCTCTCCAAGCCTCCGTATTGTCGTGCTGTGGCCTCCGAGGTCCTGCCCAGCCTTGGATTCCATGTTCCTGTGTGGTTCGTCTCTCTGGAGGCTGCAACAGGTGCTGCACTTTCAGCCTCCCTCCTGTCCTCCTCCTCTGCTGCTTTCCCTCCCTCTCTTCCTTTCGCCCCATTAAGTATTTACTCTCCACCCTGGTCTAGATTATCCCCTGGTTAAGTGCCAGTCAGCTGCTGGCTGCCTGTTCACTCACTTTCACAGATGCATTCGGTGAAGCACAGAGGCCAAGGACTGATTTTGGAGAGGGAGTATAATGAGAACAGAGAGCAGCGGCAGCCCACTTAGATTGGATTTTAATAAAGTTTCCAGCTAACCTAAATCATCCCCGTCACAGGCGGCCCAGCAACCACCGAGTCCCCTAGGCTGGGAACAGGCAGGAAGGGGCAGAATTGGGCTGGAGGGGGCAGAGACGGACAGAGCCCTGTTGGAGAGGAGGCGCTGTCTATAGCCAAGGGTACCCCTTGACAGCAGGGGCAGGGCCATCTCAGAAGTGCTCGGGATAAAGGCTCTCAGAGGGGAAGCATAATGCCTGCTCTTCCAGCAGCTGTTAATTAGTTGCAGATGATGAGATAATTCATAAAAATTAGCAATGATTTGCTTCATTGTGTTAATATCACCGGGCAGTAAAACTGCTGTTAAGGATGACTTTTCTCAGCATTGAGGAGCGAGATGTCAAGGAAAAAACAGCCCTCCCTGGAAGTAGAGGGAGGAAAGAAGGAAAACCGAGCTGGTGAGGCAGTGACAGGGGCAGTGATTTCCAAGCTTTGGCTGGAATCATCGGAAAGAAGTCAAATTGAAATGCAAATCCTGGTGTCTCTCAGAGCACAGGCTGGGAAGAAATGCATTTGGTGGTGTCACCTTGGCGGCCAATGGGTAGGCAGACGGGCGGCGGGAGGACTTCCCTGCTGCTGGCGGAAGGCAAGATGGTGGCAGCCAGAGGCCCAGCGAAGCTTCACTTGAGCAGGCAGCGGGCCTGGGGCCCCGGGAGAGTCCTTTGAAGAGCAGACACACTTGCTTATTTGGCTTGTAGCATGGTCTGGCCTTGACCCCCTCCATTTGCAACTCTTGACGCTTTTTCTTTCTCTCTCAAAGTTCTGCCCACACTGCCTAGTGTCAGTTTCTTGAGTGCACCAAGAGCCTTCCTGATTTAGGGCTGTACCCATGCTCTTGTCTCTGTCTAGACCACTATTGGCCCCCATGTTTTCCCCCCATCTGGCCAACTCCTTTACCCCTCAGATAAAATGCCGCTTCTGCAGATAAACCTTCTTTGAACGGTATTCCCAGTGCTTGACACAGTTTCCATCTTATACATGGAAAGTGGGTTGGATAGATACATGGCCTCTTCCCTGCTTAAACCCTTCCCCATGCCCACATTGCCTATAGGATAGGGTCCAAGGCCTCCCTACCTCACCAGCCACCTCTCCATGGACCTTCTGAACTTTTCTCTGCTTGAGGATCCCTGAGCATGCCGCACTTTCCCACCTCTGTCACCACACTCAGAAGGCTTTTGTTCCAAGTGTCTGCCTGGTGAATGCTTACTCATCCTCTAAAACCCAGGTTAAGTGCCATGTTCTCCATGATGTGCTCCCTGACACAGCCTCCCCTCTCTCTTGTTGCTAATACCCTCCTTCTGTGTCATCGTGCCTCAGAGATATCTTCATTTTAGCAGCCTTACTCACGAGTCTTTCCTGGACTTGCTGTGCTGGTTAAAGAGCATTAACGAACACAGAGTGGACACGCCATAAATTGTTGCATGAACAAATAGATGAATGAGTGTAAAGCCAAAAAAATAGCTTTTGGCACTGTTTAATAATCCAGGCCAGAGTTGATGTTGATTTGCGGGGTAACAGTGGAGATGGTGAGAAGTAAACAGATGTTTTTGAGGTTGAATTGACTGGTCTTGGTAGTAAGCTGGATGTGAATGGTGGAGGAAAGCTCAAGAATGACCAAGTAGGTAGCCAAAGTTCATTTATTCAGAAGGGGAAGAAGGAAGGAGAAACCTTAGGGTAGGGGCGAGGAGATCAAGAATTTCATGGGGCAAATGTTAAATGAGAAATGATTGTAAAACAGCCAAGTAGAGATTCCAGGGAGTCAAATGGACATAAGACATTAGCAAACGTCCCAGATGGTGACATAAATGGAGAATCATTGGCACATAAGTGGTATTCAGAGCCATGAGACCAGGCTGTGTCCTAGGGAGAGAACGTGTGGAAAGTGGCCTAGAGAGCCCAGGACTGAGCAACCTAAATGTTTGCTCAAAAAAAGAGAGTGCAAAATAGATGTAGTCTAGTGAATGCATAATAAACTTCAGGACTAAAGTATAGACCAGACTTAACCAGCCAAAAGATTTTAACCAACAGTAAAGAGTGAAAATCTGTGAATTTTGTGTCTGGGGGGCATATTGGTCAATGATGAGACTAGCCATAGAAAAGAAAAGAAGGGTCTTGAGAGACCAGCAGGCTTTTAGATAAAGTCAACATAAGCTCTGGAGTACCCGTTTGCCAGGCTAGGAAAAGTTATCCCTAGCAATGTGTTGGAAGATTCTGAAGGCATAAAACTTGAACAAAGACTTGCAAATAAGTACAGAACTTTTCCAGACCATTAACACTTTCTGGCAACCCTTTTTTTGTTTTTCTGAGAAGAAAGCAAAGTGAAGCTGGGTGTGTGGCTCACACCTGTAATCCCAACACTTTGGGAGACTGAGGTGGGAGCACTGCTTGAGGCCAGGAGTTTGAGACCAGCCTGGGCAACATAGGGAGACCCTGGCTCTACAAAATATAAAGTTAGTTGTGCATAGTGGTGCATGCTTGTAGTTCCACCTACTTGGGAGGCTGAGGGAAGAGGATCGCCTGAGCTCAGGAGGTTGAGGCTACAGTGAGCTGAGATCTCACCACTGCATTCCTATCTGGGTGACAGAGCAAGATCCAGTCTCTAAAAAATAAAAAAGAAAGAAAGGAAATCAAAGCAAAACAAATGGAATATGAATTTGATTTAATTGATGGTCAGTTGACCCATTCACTCATTCATAGTATAACCAAGCCATTGTAAGTCAAATTTAAGAAGGAAATGGACATTATTTGATCCCTGACCTCTAAGAGTTTGTGGAGACAATACCAACACACATGAAAAATTGAATGACAGTGCAAGACCGTTTAGTTACTTTAGCAAGGCAAAACATATTTAAGTGTCCAATGAATGATGCAGACTCTAAATATATGGTAAAGAGCCTAGATGCATACAGAAAGGGAGAATTCACCCTTTCTGTACCAAAGTAGTCAAGGAAAGCTTTTCTGTGCTCACCTGACATGGTGATTTATCTTAAAGGAGTGAATAAAGGTGCTTTTTAAGGTGTGAAGGAAGTCAGATAGAATGGAAGGGAACCTCTGAGTCAGTACTTTGTGGAAGATGACATTTAGATCTGCTGCCATCTGTCGGTGAGTGTGGAAAGGAGCTTGGAGCTTAGTCTTCATGTACTGGAAAGGAAAGGTGCCATGAAGAACCAGGTGTTGACACCTCCCTCTCTGGAGGACAAGTGAGCTTCGGTCTAGTTCATTGTCATTAAAAATATGGCCCTCAGAACAGCAGCATTGACATCACCTAGGAGAATGTGAAATCCAAAATCTCCAGTCCTATCCCAGACCTACTAAATCAGTGTCTGCATTTTCAGCAAATCCCCAGGTGATTCTCATGTTCATTAAAGTTTAAGAAACATGGGTCTAACCCTTGTCAGGTAGGCCTCTTCTGGGATACTTCCCAGGTTCACCTGCACCCTTCCCGCACCCTCCCCCCACCCTCCCCCCACCCTCCCCCCACCTGCCGGAGATTCTGATTGGTGGGACTAGGATGGGACTTGGAAGTTAATATTTTTCATAAGTACCCCCAGATGATGTCTGCCATCAGATAAGTTTTCAAAGCTCTGCTTTAGGCTGTTCTGTTGCTATGTCCCATGTCCCTGGGCAGGTCAGCTTTCTCAGCATACACACACCCGGACCTAGGCATTCTTCTCTCTGTTAAACTCATTTTTTGAAAGACCACCAACCAAATGGCATTTTCTTGGTCTTCCTCCTCTCATCCCCCTTCGCTTTTGCAGCAGTTGCAGTTCTGACCACCTCCTTCTTTTTGAAGCTCTCTCTTGATGTTGGTTTCTGTTAGGCTATGATCATCTTCTTCAGTCTTTCTCTTGATGCTAACAGCTCCTTTCTTGTCTCTTTTGCTGATGATTCTTCTTCCCAAGCCCTTTGTGCCTCGCTCACCATTTCTGAACTATCTTGTTCCCTCCATGGAAGTAAACAACTTCCAAATCATCTACAGCGCTACCTCTCTCCAACTCCAGCTGTGCACAGATGTCAACTTGTGTTGATCTACCCAGGCTGTAGATCAGTAGTGCTACCTAAGCAGACAGCAAGAATATGAACTTTAGAGTCAAGCCCACTTGGATGTGAATCCCACCCTCCACTTTTCAGCTGAGGGATGTTGGGTAAATTAATTTACTTTTGAGTCTCAGTTTACCTTTAAAGTGGGATTAATTATATTGGCTTCAAGGGATTATTTTGGACACCAAGTGGGATAATGTATGTAAACTACATGGCACATAATAAGCACATAATAAATGTTAGTTTATTTTTTTTAAAAAAAGCATGATACGTCCATCAATCTGAACCCAATTCTTTGTACCTATCCTGCTTCTTCAAAGTGTGACTTTGCTCATACCCTGCCCTCTGCTTAGAATATTCATTTGCCTGTCTTTCAAGACCAAACCCTGCTGCTGCCTCAGCCATGAAGTCTATTATCAACACAATTCCAAATCAGCTTTCACACAAATACCCGTACTTCTTTAACTGTGCCTCTTATGATATGTAAATCACTTTCTGCCTTGTATTATAATTATTTAAACATATGGTATCTTTCCTAAAAACTAAAAGTTCTGTGTAGGCCAGGCTCATGGCCTTATAATTGCTTTAATCCCCAAAGGGCCTCACACAGCACCTGTGTACCGTATCAGGGAAGTTCACAAGTCCTGCCGGTAGTGGATGGGCTGCATCACGTCTATATGTGAAGGCTTGCACATTACTCTCCATTAAATATGCTAAACAGAGGGGAGCAGTGATGTGGAGAATCCAAATAACAGGCTGCCTCAATGTTATTGCCTTTGGTTTTGGCAAGCATTTTGGTATTCCTGCTTCAGATTTACCTTGCTGATTATGTTTTATCTGCACACATTAATATGAGCTTGCATTCCATGAGCATACACTACCTGGGAAACCAAAGGTGGTGATCCAAGCCCAGGCAGAGGAGTGGGAAAAGCTAGTTTAGGGTTTTCAGTTGTCCAGGGATAATTCACAAAGTGCATTATTAACTCCATCATAAGTAACAGTGAGTTGGCTGTTGTGCTATTATTCCCCTCTTAGCTTTCTCTGGTTAAAATCCTTTGTAGCAGTTAGTCAAGGGCAAACTCATCACCTGACATTGACGTAAAATACTTCTGGTGGTGGAGCAGAAGCACTGTTTTGAATTCATGCTAGACTATTATAATAATGATACCTTACATTTGTATGATTAGTGATTTATAAAGAGTTCCTACATCTGTTATTTAATTTTGTCTGCTTGATGCTTATGTAAGTAGAGTAGATCACATCATCCCATTTGACAGATATGGAAATCAAGACTCAGGATTGAAGCGGCTTCCCCAGGCTCTCTTAGCTGGAGATAGGCAGAGTCAGGGACCATGCCTTGGTCTTTTCACTCTTGAGTTCTAGTGCTTTTTCCACGTTACCATCCTGCTTTAATGAACCTCCAGCTCTTTAAGATGTTTCTTATTCACTTGTAGAATTTCCAAGTGATTATTTTTTATTGTTTTCAATTTCTGGTGAGATTCTTTATTTTCATCTGTTTTGTATATTTTCTTTCCATTTTTTTGGAATACATTTATCACATTTAAAGTTCTTTTCTGTTAACTTGGCTGTCTAGATCACCTGTGGATCTGTTTCTATTGTCTGTTGTTGTTGTGTTTTCCCTCGTGGATTTTGGTCATATGATCCTATAGTTGGATCTGCCTATTAACTTTTTTATTGAATTCTCAACATTGTATAGGCTGTACATGCTGTGATCTTCCACAAGAGAGGTTTTACTCATTGCTAGGCAGAGTGAAACCAATTATCTTAATCCAATTAAAGCCTGAACTGAGTTCCTGCTGGGTTGTGTTTTGGTCAAATTTAGTTTACCTCGGGTTCACTCCTTTCCCAGAGGAGAGACAGCATTAGTTGAGAGCCTGCTGTGTTTACTGGGTCCCCTCCCCAGCGGGTCCTGAATTCTAGTCTTGCTCTTCAGTGCCTCAGGATGGCCAGAAAACACTCTCTGCTTTATAGAGGCTTTTAGCTTAGGTTTTTGGGTCTTATCCTCCATTCAGCTTCAGAATTCTGTAAATGACTTAAGGAGAACATTGGGACCCTATATTTGAGGACCCTCCAGTCCTTAATTTTCTCTCTCTGGTCCTAAGACTGCCAGAAGCTCTGCTGTCTTCTTTGTTCCCCAGCAGAAGTCTTTGCTTCCTGCAAACCCTGGGTTCTCAGCCTCTTATCCTGGGCCTAGAAATGACATATCCCTCCAGGTTTGAAGTGATTACAGAATATCAGCTCACCTCTTCAGAATGTCCCCTCTCTGTAACTCTATCCTCTTCCACTCTACCTGGAAGAGGAAGTCACATACTTCTTATTAACACATAAAAGCCACAGGATTACAAGAGCAGTTCTTAGCTGCTCTTGGTAGTTGCCCCAGCCAACTAGGAGCAAACCCTGCTCAAGGCATTTCCTGGAGTGTCCAGGCTGCCCCACCTTGAAGAAGGCAGGGAAATGGATGGGAGTGTAACTGCGGGCCCAGGAAGAAGGCATTCACTGGGATGAGGAATGAATGTTCAGCAAGCCCAGGAGGCCTCGATACTCCATCAGGTTTCTAATGATTTTGTCAGAGTGTTAATCCCATGGGTGAGCAGCAGCATTTTGATATCGGCAAACAGATTGTGTTTCAGCCCAGATAACCCAACATGGAGTCTTGCATGAGAGCTGAAAATAATTAATCACGTTTTAATGGGGTTGAGAGAGGCTAGTCAAGGATGCCTTACATTTGGAAATAGAGTGATGGGGCTCAGAGGGGATGTGAGATGTAAGAGAGAGACTGAACATAGGACTAGCCCCTATGTACCCCAGAATGGAGTGTGCTTATGGTTGTGGTATGAAAGAAAGAGAGTTTGTATGTGGAGAGAGCATTGTATAGATATTCCTTTCCACCACAGAAACCTTTCTGCACAGGGTCTTGGGAAAACAGAGATAAAGACCAAAGTCCTACCCTTCGGGACTTCACAGTCTGATGGTAGAGGCTGACAGACAACCAGATGATCAATAACAGCAGTCTTAGGTGCTAGGATGGAAGAAGGCCCCTGCTGCATTGGGAACACCAAGCTGAGACGGGGCTTGGGTGAGCCACATGGATGGGCAGAGGGCCTTCCAGGCAGAAGGGAACAGGTTGAGGAATGGTGATGCTACAATATTGAGATAATGTGCACATAATTCTGTGGAGACCGGAAGTTTCCATTGCCTCTGACCTTACCCTGGTCAAGCCTGCATAACCTCTTGCCTGACAAGAGCCTCCTACCTGCCTTCCATCCCTCACTTCTTGAGCCTATTCTAAATGTTGAACCCATGCTTTTCTTCCTAAAATACAGACCTGGCCATTGTTGACAGCCCAGGGATTTCTGTGGGTTTCTCTGATTTATGAAATACCAACTGCTCAGTGTGCAGTAGCCTTCCACGATCCGGCCGTACCCACCCTCCTTTCCTTTATCATCTTCCTTTAGTTCCTCCCAACCCTACTCTTCACCCCTGCTCTATAGTTTACTTGACACTCAGTATTCCTGTAGACAGCCAGCGGTTTCTTGGTCCCATGGCTTTGTTTATGGTGTTCCTTGTACCTGAAATGTCCTTTCCTGCCATCTTCACCTGATGAAAAGTCTACCCTTTACCTCAGGCCCAGATCACATATCACCTCCTTTCTGGAAACTTCCCTGATCCTCCCAGTCCAAATGAATCATTTCTCTCTTGAGTTACCTGATAGTTTCCTCCTCTGTTGAAATAAATCACACTCTGCCCATCTCATAGTGGCTCGTGTCTCTGTCTGTTGGTAGTTACTCCCACGCCCCTGCCAGGGCAAACTCCTTGAAGGCCGGAGAACACCCTTTCATCTCCATGGTCTCCATTACAGCTCCTTTGGTGCCCTGTGCATTCCCGGTGCTCGATAAATATTTATTGATCGAATGAGTAAATGAGTATCGAATGGGCTTTCCACGTGTTTTGCTCCAGGTGTCTCTTATTGTAATTAAAGTTTTTTTTTTTTTTTAGTCAATTTCAGGCAAAAAGCAACATAAATTTTATGTGAGGTTTGAAAAGGATTGTAAAAGTGATTTATGGTTGGGTAGGAGATCTGTGCAAACAGGTTAGGAAAATGCTCAGAGTTAGCTTCTACCTGCCCCACTCATCACTCCAGACCCTCAATGCGGAAGCACAGCTGCCCTATCCTCCTGGTGCGTGAGTGGCTTTAGTGTTGAGGCACTAGATAAAAAATGCTCACTCCGGAGAGCGTGGTAAGACGTCTATGGGTAATGTTCACATAGAATGCTCTGCAGTCTGATGTTTGAGAATGATCATTTGTGTGGGCCTGTGCTTCTAGGCACATCTGCACCAGTGGTGATAGCTTTTTACTTGTCCAGCCACATTCTCTCTCTGCAAACCTTGGCAAAGCACACATGAGGCTGGAACCTGTGACCTTGGCCTCCTGGTTTCACTCTTTCACCAGCTGAGCCCACCCACTGCAGCAAGAACTGGCTGCCCTGAACTCTTTTTATTTCAAGAGTGAAGTCGACCATGGGCAGCGGGGCAGCCGGAGCCAGGGCCCTGCCTGTCATGAATTGGAAGCCGGGAAACAGTAGTTGAACCTGCAGAGTGAAAACATCACCTGAGCGACCAAGATGGGTCCCATAGGGACCGTTTCCCCCAAATGGGGACAGCAGCCCTGGGACCTGTGGCTTTGCTTTCTGATGACTTTGCACCAACAGCCAGGTGTCTTGTTCCTTACCCTCCCCACCAGCCAATGTTCCCAAGGCCCAGATTTAACTTTCTCTTATTTTAGTTTCAGGCCATTTCTTCTTTTAATGGTGTCCCAAGCTGCCTGAAATAATTCTTGCCCTTCTTTTATGTGGCTCTGTCTCGCATATTTATGGCAAGTTATCATGTCCTTGTAGGCCCTGGTTCTCTGGGTTCCACATATTATGTTCATTTAACCTCCCTTTATAGGTCAAGCCTTCTAATTCCTTTAATCATTTTTATTGCCTTTCTTTGCATTTGGTCTCACTCCTTGGCTTCTTTTTAGAACAAGAAAGCCAAAACTTCAGAATGTGTTTCAAGAATGGTCTGAATAGGGGGGCAGTCGGGCACCCCTGTTCTGGAGAGTGTTGGCTGCTTTGTCTCTGATGACACTCTTCTGTGTTTCTCATTTTATCTTGGTGTCTGCTGTTTCCAATTCACCCACCCTAAACTTCACCTTCTCTTGGAATGGTCTTATTTTCACTGTGGCCCAATCCTCAGGCCTGGGGTGGAGGCTTGGGAGACATTGAGAGCTCAGAAGTTAAGGTTGGGAAGATTTAGTATAGAAGGAGGAGGGAACTAACACACACCAAGCCCCTGCAATGTGACTAGCATTGTGCAAGACACATCGATATATGATTTCAGGGAACTCTCACAGAATCATGTGAGATGTGTATTATTGCCCCGTCTTTGCAGTTAAGGAAACTGAGGCTCAGCATTGTTAAATAACTTTCTCAAGAGCATATAGCTAATAAATGATACATCTAGGATTTGGACACAGGCTGTGAGATGACCCCCAAAAGTATTTTTTCCACTCCGTGCAGCCTCCTTTAAGGAAAGCAGGAGAGAGGGGTTCGCAATGGGAGCAGTGTAACAGAAGCATTTAGGTGAGGGGATGTTCCCCTCATCTCTGTTGAACTCAGGTCCTGGAGACCAGTGGCTTTCTTCTGGCATGGCCTAAAATTTTAAAACTCATTTGATTTGTTCCAAATGCCTCTCCCTTTATCCTGAACTTAGCTTATTTCCTGCCTTGTATGCAGTGGTGCTCATCTTGCCAATCCCCAGCCAGTGGCCTTAAGGGGCGTATTTGGGAACTGCTGTACTGTTTCCCGCTCCCAAGCTGGGTGGAGAGCATTCTCCAGTTTAGAGTTTGGGAGTTTTCTCCACTGGTGAATGCTGCTGCAGTCCTTTGCTGCTCCTGATTAAGTCTCTGGTTAGTGGTACCCTCCTGTGATGTGCACGTGGTTGGATTGGACCAAACATAGCTCCTCTGTAGGTGATGTCCTTTCCATCTCTCCCTGTGCCCAGCCAGCCAGGGGAGGATGTGATGGCTTCTGGGCCCAACAAAGTAGAGTGGCCAAGTATCAGTGGCACTTGGCATGATAGCTGTCTTCCTTGCCACTCACTTGGGGGCAGGAAGGCATCTATCTCTGGGGAGGTGACCAGAGCCTGTGATGACCTGGGACAGGCCCAAGGAAAGCTGGCTCCACCCTCCAGGGCACACTCAGCCCCGGGAAGATTTCTTGAGTCTCTGCTTCTGAGGATTAGCCCTTCTGGGGCACAGTTAACTGGTTTAAAACGGAAACCATTGTCTTTGTGCTGAGTGCTGGGGATACAGAGATGTGTGAGATATGGGGCTTGTGTTCAAGATGTAAACAGGCTAGTGGAGGAGATGGCACATAAACAGATCTTGACAGTTCTTGGGGCCACGGCGGGGATGGAGATTTGCACTGTGGAGGCCGGGGGCAAGGCACCAAACAGCCTGAGACAGGAGCGGTGGAGGCAGGAGGGGTTTGTGAGGGGCACGTACCTGGAGCTGAGTTAAAGTTGGCCTCATGAGGGGGAAGGTTACTCCAGGGGGGTTACAAGGAGGACAGACAGAGTCGGGGAGACAAGACTGGAGAGGAGCCCAAACCATATCACGATACCCTGTGGTCCCTAGTAGGAAGCTTGAGCTTTGTTTTGGAGAAACAGGCAATTCTTGTTTTTTGAGACCGGGTCTTGCTCTGTCACCCAGGCCTGAGGGCAGTGGCGCAATCTCGGCTCATTGCTACCTCCGCCTCCCGGGTTCAAGCGATTCTCCTGCCTCAGCCTCCTGGTAGCTGGGATACAGGCACCTGCCACCATGCCCAGCTAATTTTTATATTTTTAGTAGAGATGGGGTTTCACCATGTTGGCCAGGCTGGTCTTAAACTCTGGACCTCAGGTGATCCACCCACCTTGGCCTCCCAAAGTGCTAGGGTTACAGGTGTGAGCCACCACGCCCAGCCCAGGCAACTCTTAAAAAGTGGGTTTAAGTAAAGAGGCCATCTTGTCAATTTAGATTTTATTATTTTATTTATTTATTTTGAGACAGAGTCTCTTGTCCAGAGTACAATGGTGCAATCTCGGCTCACTACAACCTCTGCCTTCTGGGTTCAAGTGATTCTCCTGCCTCAGCCTCCTGAGTAGCTGAGATTACAGGTGAACACCACCATGCCTGGCAAATTTTTGTATTTTTAGTAGAGACGGGGTTTCTCTATGTTGGCCAGGCTGGAACTCCTGACCTCAAGTGATCTGCCTGGCTCAGCCACCCAAAGTGTTGGGATTACAGGCGTGAGCCACTGCGCCAAGCTGGCAATTTACATTTTAGATCCATCAGCCCAGCAGTAAGATGGAGGATACAGCTTTAAAGAGAAACCAGTTCAAAGACTGTTAGAATAGTCTGTCCATCCATCCGTCTATCATTTTGTCCTTTCAATAAATATTTCTTTATCTAGTATGTCAGGCACTGAAAGAGTCCTGGGTATACAGAGGTAGATAGGAAAGACAGTCTGTGCCCTCCAAAAGTGACATAGAAGAGGTAAGGAGGCCTGGACCTCTCTTGTAGAGAAAGGAAGATGGAGTAAAAAGTCCTTTTGGAAGCCAGTATTTCAGGATTTGGCCATGGATTGGATGTGGGGTGAGCGTGAAGGAGGAGGCATGGGTAGCTCCCATTTTCCGCCTTGGAAGGCTGTAGTGGCTGAGTTAGGGGCAGCTTCTGCTAGCATCTTCAGCCTCCCAGTTAAGCACAGAAGCAGAGGAGAGCGGTGTGTTTGCCGTGTAGATGCAGGTCTGAGACAAGGGCATCAGCCCCGTTCCCTGTCAACCCAACTGCCTTTCATTCCCTCCGGTAGAAAATCAGGAGCTGCCTTGGGTGACTAGGTGGGCCACCAACTGAGGGAGACATTCAGCAGGGGGCAGATGGTGAGCTGGGGTGGACTGTGAGTACCCACAGCATCTGGGCGAGACATCTAGTAGACATCTGGATGCATGGGCCTGAAGCATGAGGGAGGGGTCTGGGCCGCAGGAATCGCTTTGGCATTGTCAGTGACAGAAAGCACCAGAGCAGATGAAATTATTCAGGTAAGAGTGCAGTAGGGAAAAGAACCCTAGATTAAATGTCAAGGTACCTTGGTCTGAGTCTTAGATTCATATGCTGCAGACTAAGACAGGCTCTTCCCCCTCTCAGCCTTGGAGGCCCTCATCTGTAGAATGAGATGATCAGAACAGACCAGTGGTCTCCAAACTTATTTTTTTGTGATTGAATCTTTTGTTCAAATAAAATCACACACAGAATCTCAACAGCAAAAAGTGTGCTGCCCTAGGAGGAGAATGTCAAGAGATTGGAGGTTAAGCTGTTTCCCCACCTGGCCCCCACCCCAACCTCTCAATATTTCGCTGCGGCCACCGAGAGTGTCCTGGAGGCATGGTTTGGAAACCAGAAATGTGCAGGCTTCCTGAGGTCCCTACCAGCTAGCGCCTGGCTTCTAGGAGCCTGGTTTACCATGCCTGCATCCTGGGGTGCAGGAGGTGAACGCTGAGCCTTAGGCCTCCTGGGGTACAGCAGAGCTCCAGGGGGTCTGGGAGAAGAAGGCTGCCTGGAGCCTGCTCGACCTGCAAGTTGCCGAGTTCACTTTTGCCTTTCAGTGGCCTGATTAATATCTAAGCCCTTTAATTTGCTTCCCTTTATAAAAAGAGGAAGACAGACAAGCAGCACAGGTCATAAAACACTGCAGCCCATAACGCTTCCCATTGGCTCCTGCAGCTCCTGTTCCTCCTAGATTATCATTCTCGGCTTCATCAGCGGAACCTGATTATTTCCTTTTCCCCTTCAGAGCATTTAGGAAGGTATTAAAAAAAGAATCCCGAGCGTCGGCCTCAGCCAGTCCTGCTGCCTTCTCTCCCGCCTTTTGAAGGCATGTGCTACTTACAATCCACACTCTCAAAGAGAGGGAGCCATAGATACCCCCAGCCCACCCTTCCTGTTGGAGGTGGGAACCTCAGGACTCAGGAGCATGGGGGATATTCGTTCTCACGAGTTGGGCTGTTTCTTGCTGTGAGTTTGCCAGCTGTAGGGCCTCCCCAACAGGGCTGTGAGTAGGCTGAGGGCCTTCAGCTGCCCATGGAGCCCAGGCTGTCTTCTAGACCATCCTGGCATCAGGCAGCTCTCCCACCCAGGCCCTAGCCCTTTCTCTGGCCCAGCTGGCTTCCATGTCCTACCATGAAGGGCCTTCCGTGGCTTACCAAGTGATTGCTTCAAAGACATACATTCCATGTGTGAGAAAGACAAATAGTTTCCAGAGAGGAGTGCCAGAAAGGTTTCTTTGCCCGTATCAAGATGTCAGCATTTCAGTACCAAGGACTCTTGAGGCCATGCTTGTCAGAACTTTCATTTATGCAGAAGAGGAAGAGAGGTCAGCCTTCGGGGTCTGGCTTACCCACTGCCTCCCAGGCCTGGATGGCCCCCATGGGTGGGAGGCGGGGCTGGCCAGGGCTGTCTTTGCCTTGTTAGCGAGGCTGAGGTCCTGTTTTGAGCTGCAGCAGCAGCAGGCCGACACCCCTGTGACCAAGGTAAGGTGCAGTGTTGTTAGCAGGGCAGCCTGGCTGGATATTGATTGGCCCTGCAGAGATCTGGCATGTTAGCAGATGGAGCCGGCCTGCAGAGAACTGAGTGCAGCCAGCGACCCAACTGAGTGCAGCCACTGGAAGGAGCATTTGAAGTGACAAGACCAGAGTGGGCCTGGGGCACCTTGTACCCGTCACACAGAGGCCTGCTCCGTGGACCAGTAGGAGCAGGGCCCAGGCTCTCTCATGCCACCACCCAGGGGACTGGACACCCTCTTTTCCTAAGAGGACCTTGCTTCCAGGAGCAGGCCCCCATCTCTAGTAGAGGGATCTGGGCTGCCTGCCTCTGCAAGATAGGGTCGGGGCCCTGCGAGTGCCTCTGTCACTTGTCCTATAAATGACAATAGAACTAACAATCTCTAATTGACTATTAGAGGAGAAAGCAGCCCTGTGGATGCTGCAGGCTAATTAACCCTGGGAATGCAGAGCGAGAGGAAGAATCTGCAGGGGTTCCCTGTGAGCACATACATGCCAAAGTGTGTCTGTCCCAATGGCAAACAGGAAAGAGATGTGCCCTGTACAGCAGACCTTACGTTATCCACAGAGTCCCGTTTGGTGAATTGGGTGGGGCAGCGCCCACCTGTGCTCAGAATCCAGAGCATCAGACCTGAAAAGAGTCTCAGACTTTCAGGAAGAGCTTCCTAGGGGAGGTGAAGTCTGAGCTGAGTTAGAGGTGTCAGGGGAGGGCATGTGGTGGAGGAGGCTGCGAAGCTCAAATTTGGTGAGGACCAAGGTGAGAGAGCTAGTGGGGCTGGAGAGAAGGGGTCTTGGAGCCCTGAGTTCATCAACCTAGATTCCTCCTATATTGGGATTGGAGGAGAACAGAGGCAGCCAGAATGGGCTTGGGGTTGGGAAAGGGGGACCTGGAGGAGGCTGGTGCCACAGGCCAGGTGAGACAGGATGAGAGTCTGGCCAAGGCAGCGGCAGCAGGGGTGGACAGGAGGGAGAGGCGGGAGCTGAGGGCGACTCCCTCAACATGGTACCATTGCCCACTGAGTGCCCACTAGAGGGCCAGGGCTCTGCTCTTTGCACCCTCCTTTGCCAACCAACTTCCTAACTCATAGGCTGTCAGAGCCCAGAACAGGTCCAGCTCCTTCATTTTCCAGAAGAGAAACTGCGACGTGGGCAGAGATATGACTGTTGTGGAGCAGCCCCACGTCTCGAGCCCTGGTGGTCAGCCCCTTCTCCAGTGTCCTCGCTGCTGTGCCCCGTGACATCTGGAAGTTTCCTTTTATCAATGGATCTGCCTCTGCCTCCTCAGCTCATCCCTCATTCCCTTTGCTCCCCAGCTTGTTTCCTCTGCTTTCCCGACGTATCACTCCAGCCCCACCCCAGGCTGCTCTGCCCTGCCTTGTGGTTCAACATGAGTTGAGTTAAGCAGCAGGTTGTCTTCTTGAAGAAGGGACCGTGAGAGAGCCTTTGGTTGGCTGTGCTGATTCAGGGGAACCATGGCACAGTCCTCAGCATCAGCTAACTCCAATCCCGAATGCCCCCTGTGTTGGAAGCTGACCTATAAGAGTTTGTGTGGCTGGACGCGGTGACTCACGCCTGTAATCCTTGTACTTTGGGAGGCCAAAGAGGGTGGATCACCTGAGGTCAGGAGTTCAAGACCAGCCTGGCCAACATAGTGAAACCCCGTCTCTACTAAAATACAAAAATTAGCCAGGTATGGTGGTGGGCACCTGTAATCCCAGCTACTCGGGAGGCTGAGACAGGAGAATTGCTTGAGCCCATAAGGTGGAGGCTGCAGTGAGCAGAGATCACACCACTGCACTTCAGCCAGGGGTACAGAGTGAGCGTCACTCAAAAAACAAAAAAAGAGTTTGTGTTCCTTTAGCACAGTGGATCGCCACAGGAAAAGTGGTTTCAGAGGCTACAAATGGGCTAGCAATGAGCAGCAGAGCTCTGGTGGCTTTTATGAAGGCATGATCCGGGTATGTTGGCCTCTGCATACTCCCAGGGCATGATTTATATGGGGATGGTGTGGAGAGCTGGGGCTGGTCCTTTCTGGGAAAGGCTGGCCGTGGTGAAGGGAAGCCCGAGTGGCCTCGATGGAGGGTCTCAGCTCTGTACCTGCCCTGCCACCTTCTCACATCTGCTGATGCACTGCTCCTTACCTCCTCCTGCTCCAGGCTGCCATCTCTGCCTTCCCGTGGCTCTAGGGGTGGGGTGGGGGGGTAGTTTGGCCAGAGCTAAGGTGACATCAAGGCAGGTGGGCAGTGTGTCAAGAGGTGTCCCTCCAGCTTTGTGTGGGGTGGCGTTTCTCCACTCAACCCTGTCCATTTGACAACAAGTATTTTAAAAATCCTACTTTACTCTCTCAAGATGAAACCTACAGAGAGTATAATCTTTCTACACACTATTTAAAAAATATATAATGTCCTAAATTTAATATAAAGGATGAATAAAAAGAAAATAACATAATAAAATTAATTTCAATGTATAAACCCTTGGGCATTACTACATATAACAGGATGAAATGTCCCCTGAGTTTCTAGAAAGCTCCACAGGGTCTCTCTTAAGAACCAGTCAGTGGCTTTGCAGTTAGAGAAGTCTGGGTTTGTCTTCAGCCACCGCTGGCTGTGTGACCTTGAACAGGTGAGTTAGCCTCTCTGAGCCCTGGGCTCTTCATCTGTAACTTGCACAGAACTATGGCTGCCCCTTGGGTGGATGAGAGGCATTAACGAGATGTAGTATCTTAAAGTTCTTTACACAGGGCAGACTTTCCCCCTCCCACTCCCGTCTCTTAGTAATGTTCACAATACCCTTACCCCTCACCTTTGTTCTGTCCTTCACCTTTGAAAGCGATTTTGCCTCCATCATGCCATTGTGGCCTGGCGCCCCCTCCCCTCTGCAGCTTCCTGTGCTGCCAGCTTGCAGCCCAGTTCCTGCAGCTTCCCTGCCCTGGAACCCCAGCCCCATCCTCTTTTCACTCTCAGGCCTCTGACTCTCCTTGGGCTTGTTTGGCTCCATCACCCAACAGGGAGGGGTAGCACAGACCTTAGGAGCCCAGTTACTCCCGCTCTAAGTGCAAACATTTTTCTCTGTTGTGAGTGCATTAGATTAATCAGGAGAAGTGGGCTCCTGGATTTCGCTGGTCCCCTGTGAGGCCTAGCTCCAGGTAAGTGTCCTTCATAAATATTCCATCACTCTCCCTGCTGTAATTGTTAAAATAGGGAGAAATTCTGTTTGGTTGTATTTGAGGACAATCTCCCACCCGTGTCCGTTTGCCTCTGTGGCAGTCCCCCCAATCCCACTACATCTCACATGTCATATTTTCCACAGCAACTGGTTGGTGATAGGGCCAGCTGCTTCAGTCCATCACAGCTGCGTGGGAGCCTCTGGCCCAGGTGGCAAGGTGAGGCCAAGCACAATGCCCACCTGCCTTCATCTCTCTTGGTGGCTCACAATCCCAGGCCTACTCCTCCAAAGCCTGGATCAAATTGTCTGCTTTAAGGAAAGATCAAAATAGCTCCTCCGGGGCTCCTGCTCTTAAGCATGGAGGGCTGGTGGTCGCGGCCATGACTGTAACCTGCACAGCCCCATGACAGAGCAAGTCTTTAGTTCCATGGCCTCCAGTCTTTAGTTCAGTCAACAAATAAATATTTATTGCCTGCTACAGACCAGGTACTGTTCCAGGCATTGAGTGTAAATTGGTGAATTAAAACAAATAGGAATCCCTGTTTCGTAAGGAATAGAAACAGTAAGTCAGGGGTGTGTGTGTGTATATATATATATATATAGTCTGTGACTGAGTGGTATTAAGGAGAAAGATAAAGCAGGAAAGGGGATAGGAAATGTCCAAGGGAAAGGGTGTTCACATTGTAGACAGGGTGGCCGTGGAAAACCTCTGAGAAAGTAACATTTGAATAAAGACTTCAAGGGAGAGAAGAACCACACACATGTCTAGGGAAGAACATATCAGAGAGAGGGAACAGCATGTGCAAATGTCCAGGGACCCAGAGGCAGGCATGGGGCTGGCAGGCTCGGGGCGTGCCCAGGTGGTCCATGTGGACAGTTTGTATGAGCAAGGGCCGAGCAGTAGGAGATACAGTCAGAGATGTGGGTGTGAGGGTCAAACCACATGGGTTCCTTAGGGTAAAGTTTTGAGTAAGGTAAGGCCATGATTGGACTTTGAATTTTTTACAAAAATAAATTGTGTTATGTATATTTGAGGTTTACCACATGATGTTATGAGATGCACAAGATAGTAAAATGGTTATTACAGTGAAGGAGATTAACATGTCCTTGATCTCACATAGTTGTTTTTTGTGTGTGTAACAACAGCAGTTAAAATCTACTTATTTGACAAAAACTTCTACTATAGTTACGTGCCACATAATGATGTTTCTATCCACAAAGGGCCACCTATCCACAAAGTTCTATAAGATTATATTACTGCCTTTTTTTTTTTTTGAGATGGAGTCTTACCCTGTTGCTCAGGCTAGAGTGCAGTGGCGCAATTTCGGCTCTCTGCAATCTCCGCCTGTGCCTCCCAGGTTCAAGCAATTCTCCTGCCTCAGCCTCCCAAGTAGCTGGGATTACAGGCATGCATCACCATGCCTGACTAAATTTTGTATTTTTAGTAGACAGTGTTTCACTGTGTTGGCCAGGCTAGTCTCAAATTCCTGAACTCATGATCTGCCTGCCTCAGCCTCCCAAAGTGCTGGGATTACAGGTGTGAGCCATTGCACCTGGCCATATTATTGCATTTTTACTGTACCTTTTCTATATTTTGGTGTGTTTATATATCCAGGTACTTACTGCTGTATTACAGTTGCCTCCAGTATTCAGTACAGTGAGTGTAGGTTTGTAGCTAGGAGCACTATGCTGTATCATATAGCCTAGGTGTAGGAGATTATACCACCTAGCTTTGTGTAAGTCACTCTAGGATGTTCACACGATGACTAAATCATCTAACAAAGCATTTCTAAGACTCTCATACTGTATCCCATTGTACATAACTGTACAATACAGTTTAATTAACTATAGTCCTCATTTTGTACGTTAGGTCTCTAAACTTGTTCTTCCTGTATGTCTGCTATTCTATGTCCTTTGACCTATATCTCTCCAATTCCTACCCTCTACCATGCCCACCCATAGTAACCACTGTTTCCTCCTCTACAAGTTTGAGCTCTTTTTTTAATTTTCCACATTTAAGTGAGATCATGGAATATTTCTCTTTCTGTGTCTGGCTTATTTCACTTAGCATAATTTCCTCTAGGTTCATTTAAGTTGAGGCAAATTAAGTTAAGTTCATTTAAGTTGAGGATCTCCTTTTTAAGGCTGAGTAGTATGCAGCTGTGTACATGTACCACATTTTCTTCATCCACTCATCATCCGTTGATGGTTACTTAGATTGTTTCCATATCTTGGCTATTGTGAATAATACTGCAATGAACATGGGAGTGTGGACATCTTTACGAGGTGACAATTTCCTCTCCTGTGTGTGTACCAGAAGAGGGATTCGGTGTCATATGGTAGTTCTATTTTTTAATTTCTTTAGGAACCTCCATGCTGTTTTCTGACTTAGATTTTTAAAGGATCACTCCAATTGCTGCATTGAGAATAGGCTATAGGGAGATCCATTTTAGGAGTCTCTTGCGATAATCCAGGTGGGAGAGGTTGCTGGCTTGTCCAGGATGCAGCAGTAAAGGTAGTAAGAAAGGCTGGAATTCTGGATAGATTTTGAAGGTAAAGCCAACAGAATTTCTTAATGGTCTGGATATGAGATGTGCATGTGTGTGAGAGAGAGAGTTCAAGGGTGACTCCAAGGTTTTTAACTTGGCACCTACGAGGGTGAAGTTGGCATTTGCTGCAGTAGGGGAGGAGATTGGGCTGGTTTGAGGGTAGAAGGTGTCTGAGCCAAATCTTGGTGTGCTAAATGTTAGATGCCTGTTAGGCAACCTGTGGAGATGCAGGGTGGCAGTTGGAATGTGAGTCTAGAATTCAAGTGACAGGATTCTACTGGAAACATAAATTTGCGAGTCATCAACATACAGATTGTACTTAAAGCCACAAGACTGGATTTCCACAGACAGAGAAGAGGACAAGGACAGAGCTCAGGGGCTCTTCGAAATGAAGAGGTCAGAGGGATGCGGAGGAGCCTGCAGACGAGGATGGGAAGGTGCACCCAAGGGGCGGGGGGAAAGCATGGTCTCCTAGAAGCCAAGGGAAGAAACCTGAGAAGCCCAGGGAGATGAGGACTGATAGGTGGGCTTACTGCTCTGGGGATTTTTGTTTCACTTCATTTTTAATGCTCCACATTAAAACAATATCCCATGGGTCGTGGCCTGAGGATGTTTCTGAGTAGAACTTGAGGCTCCAGCCCTACAGAAAGCAGGAAGGAAGACTTATTTGTAACGAAAAGAAGAGGAAGTTACCAGCACACTTTCAAGCTCACTGTCTTGTTTTATTCCCCTAAGTCCTGTTAGGGGAGTATTTGTAGTGCTTTTCCCATTTGAAGATGAAGAAAATGAGGTGCAAAGAAGCAACATAGCTGCCTTTAGTTCAGCGGCTTTGAAATCAGTATTGGTCAACGGAACTTTCTCGATGACGGCAATGTTCTGTATCTGCTTTGTCCAGCACTGAATCTGTGGGCTACCTGTGGCTACTAAGTGCTTGAAATGTGACTTTTTGGCTAACTTTTTTTAAAAGACACCCCAATTTAATAATGGGTAAAAGAGTTGAACAGATACTTTATAAAGTCAGATATGTAAATGGCTAATACATCATTAGTCATCAAAGAAACATAAATTTTTAAAATCTCTTTTAATCTTTTCTTCTTCTTTTTTTTAAAATATATTTTATTGCACTTTAGGTTCTGAGATACATGTGCAAAACATGCAGGATTGTTGCATAGGTACATATGTGGCAATGTAGTTTTCTGCCTCCATCCCTGTCACCTGTATCTGGCATTTCTCCCCATGTTATCCCTCACCACCTCCATACCCTGCACTGTCCCTCCCCTAGTCCCCCCTAACAGACCCCAGTGTGTGATGCTCCCCTCCCTGTGTCCATGGGTTCTCATTGTTCAACACCGCCTATGAGTGAGAACATGCAGTGTCTGATTTTCTGTTCTTGTGTCAGTTTGCTGAGAATGATGGTTTCCAGATTCATCCATGTCCCTACAAAGGACACCAACTCAGCATTTTTTAATGGCTGCATAGTATTCCATAGTGTATATGTGCCACATTTTCCTTGTCCAGTCTATCATTGATGGGCATTTGGGTTGGTTCCAGGTCTTTGCTATTGTAAACATTGCTGCAATGAACATACATGTGCATGTGTCTTTATAATAGAACAATTTATAATCCTTTGGATATATACCCAGTAATGGGATTGCTGGATCAAATGGAATATCTATTTCTAGGTCCTTGAGGAATCGCCACACTGTCTTCCACAATGGTTGAACTAATTTATACTCTCACCAACAGTGTAAAAGTGTTCCTATTTCTCCATATCCTCTCCAGCCTCTGTTATCTCCAGATTTTTTAATGATCGCCATTCTAACTGGTGTGAGGTGGTATCTCAATGTGGTTTTGATTTGCATTTCTCTAATGACCAATGATGAGCATTTTTTACATGTTTATTGGCCTCATAACTGTCTTCTTTTGAAAAGTGTCTGTTCATATCCTTCACCCACTTTTGAATGTGTTTGTTTTTTTCTTGTTTTCTTGTAAATCTGTTTTAGTTTTTTGTAGATTCTGGATATTAGCCCTTTGTCAGATGGGTAGATTGCAAAATTTTTTTCCCATTCTGTTGGTTGCTGGTTCACTCTAATGATTGTTTCTTTTGCTGTGCAGAAGCTCTGGAGTTTAATTAGATCCCATTTGTCTATTTTGGCTTTTGTTGTCAATGCTTTTGGTGTTTTAGTTATGGAGTCCTTGCCTATGCCTATGTCCTGAATGGGTTTGCCTAGGTCTTCTTCCAGGGTTTTTATGGTGTTAGGTCTTATGTTTAAGTCTTTAATCCATTTGGAGTTAATTTTAGTGTAAGGTGTCAGGAAGGGGTCCGATTTCTGCTTTCTGCACATGGCTAGCCAGTTTTCCCAACACCATTTATTAAACAGGGAATCCATTCCCCATTGTTTGTTTTTGTCAGGTTTGTCAAAGATCAGATGGTTGTAGATGTGTGGTGTTGCCTCTGAGGCCTCTGTTCTGTTCCATTGGTGTATATCTGTGTTTGGTACCAGTACCATGCTGTTTTGATTACTGTAGCCTTGTAGTATGGTTTGAAGTCAGGTAGCGTGATGCCTCCAGCTTTGTTCTTTTTGCTTAGAATTGACTTGGCTATGCAGGCTCTCTTTTGGTTCCATTTGAAGTTTAAGGTGGTTTTTTCCAGTTCTGTGAAGAGGGTCATAGTTAGCTTGATGGGGATAGCATTGAATTTATAAATTACTTTGGGCAGTATGGCCATTTTCACAATATTGAGTCTTCCTAACCATGAGCATGGAATGTTTTTCCATCTGTTTGTGTCCTCTCTTATTTCCTTGAGCAGTGGTTTGTAGTTCTCCTTGAAGAGGTCCTTTACGTCCTTTCTTAATTGTATTCCTAGGTATTTTATTCTCTTTGTAGCAATTGTGAATGGGAGTTCACTCTTGATTTGGCTCTCTGTTTGTCTATTATTGGTGTATAGGAATGCTTGTGATTTCTGCACATCGATTTTGTATACTGAGACTTTGCTGAAGTTGCTTATCAGCTTAAGGAGATTTTGGGCTGAGATGATGGGGTCTTCTAAATATATAATCATGTCGTCTGCAAATAGAGACAATTTGACTTCCTGCTTTCCTAATTGAATACCCTTTATTTATTTTTCTTGCCTGATTTCTCTGGCTAGAACTTGCAATACTATATTGAATAGGAGTGGTGAGAGAGGGCATCATTGTCTAGTGCTGGATTTCAAAGGGAGTGCTTCCAGTTTTTGCCCATTCAGTATGATATTGGCTGTGGGTTTGTCATAAATTGCTTTTATTATTTTGAGATACATTCTGTTGATACCTAGTTTCTTGAGAGTTTTTAGCGTAAAGGGCTGTTGAATTCTGTCGAAGGCCTTCTCTGCGTCTATTGAGATAGCCATGTGGTTTTTGTCTTTGGTTCTGTTTATGTGGTGAATTACATTCATAGACTTGCGTATGTTGAAGCAGCCTTGCATCCCCAGGATGAAACCTACTTGATCGTGATGGATAAGATTTTTGATGTGCTGTTGTAATCAGTTTACCAGTATTTTATTAAAGATTTTTGCATCTATGTTCATCATGGATATTGGCCTGAAGTTTTCTTTTCTTGTTGAGTCTCTGCTGGGTTTTGGTATAAGAATGATGTTAGTGATCACCCTCTGTGTTCTTGCAGGGAACTGCACTCCAGAGCTGTTCCTATTTGGCCATCTTGGCTTGGCTAACTTTTTAATTGCATTTGACTTAAATTAATCTAAATTTAAAAATAAAGAGCCATCTGTGGCTAGTGGCTACCTTAATGGACAGAGCAATTCTAAGTTGTCATATTTATACTATATTTAAGCCCAGGTGTTCTGACCCAAGGCCTGGAGTCTTCCAACTTACCCTCTGCTTCCTAAGAATGTGGCAGAATGTTCTAAAGGGGGCTGGGTTGGCTTGAAGTGATGAGTCTTGGAGGGTGGAGTTGGAGAAGGAGATAATATATGTGACCTTGGTATGGTCTAAAGTTCTAGGGTTTATTAGCCAGTTTACAAGCCCTCTAAAGTCTCCCAAAGCCTGTTTCTTCCACTGTCAGCCCAACCCAGGCTCTATAGAGTAAGGGTGAGGACAGGAGAGTGTATCTAGTATATGGACCACTTATAAATCCTACCATCTGTCAATTTCCTTACTAAAACTTCTCCTGTCCATTCAGCTGCATCTCCTGAGCAGCGAATCATTTAAATTCCTTTGAAATACTGTTACTTAAATTTGTGTTTGGACACTTAGAATGTACCTATTATTACTGTCACTATTTCAGTTATATCTGTGTGCTGTTTCTTTATAAACTCTGGGAGGCAGGTGAATTATGTCCTGTTTCCTATACATGGTAGGTATAGGATGGGGTAGTATAAAGAGCACTCATCTTTATCATCTTTGGTAGCACTAGAGCCGAGAATGATGCTTAGAAAATTGTGGGACCTCAACAGATGTCTGTTTAATAATTGAATGGCTAAACTTAGAATCATATAGTTTTTGTTTAGATTTCTGAATTTCCGTTCACTAGCTTTGTGGCCAAGGGCAAAAAACTAAGCTTTTTGAAACCCAATTTGCTCATCTATCAATTTGTTCCTCTATGAAAAGCCATGTATTTCTTGTGTTCATGTGAGGCTCAAATGAGGTAACAACCATAGAAGTTTTTGCACAGTGCCTGACACATAGTAGGTGCTCATTTATTAAGTGTTAATTATTTCTTTACTTTTCTTATTATGATATATATTTGGTTTGTTCTTCACTAGACTGTGGTCTTCTGTAAGTGAGGATTGTATTGTACTCACTGTTTTCCTCCACAGCACTCACACAGTGCCCTGAGCATATTAGGTTCTTAGGAAGAGCTACTGGATTTATTGCTTGCTGGATACCTCTGGTCCCACCTCAGGAGATGCAGCTGAATGAGACATGACCCAGGGCCAACAGGGAACATTTTGTAAGTGCCCAAGCTTAGAGGAGTGACAGCCTCTATCTTGGCTTAGAAGCCTGCAAGTAATTTACAGTCTCATTGCTTCTCCTTCTCAAGTGGCCACTGAAATTCCTTAGATTGCAGGGCTGTCATGGATAATTCCTCTACTAGAATGTAAGCTCTGTGAGGATAGACATTTTTGTTTGCTGTTGTTTCTAGAACAGGGCTGAGTATGGCATGTGCTCAGTAAATGTCAGATGAAAGAATGATCACAGGTGGGGGATGAGAAGCAATATTGTAAAACATAACTCTGGAAACTTTTTTTTTTTTGTAAAGGGCCGAAGAGTAGGTATTTTAGACTTGTATACTATAATGTCTCTGTTGAGATTATTCACCTCTGCCATGCTAGCTCAAATGCAGTCACAGACAACATATAGACAAATGAGCAGGGCTATCTTCCAAAAAATGTACTTTACAAAAACAGGTGGCATGTGGTTTTCCAGTTGTCCTAGAACCATTTGTTGAACAGACTATTATTTCTCCAGTGAATAGTCTTGGCACTCTTGTCAAAGGATTAATTGCCCATAGATGTTTGTTTTTTTTTCTGGACTCCCAATTCAATTCCATTGACTGTATGACTCTTCTATGCCAATAACACACTGTTTTGATTACTGTAGCTTTGTAGTTAGTTCGGAAATCAGGTACTGTGAATCCTCCAACTTTGTTTGTCTTTTTCAATGATGTTTTGGCTGTTCACAGAGTCTCTTGCAATTGCATATGAGTTTGAGGATCAGCTTTTCTCTCTTTTTCTTTCCTTTCTTTAGACAGAGTTTCACTCTTGTCACCCAGGCTGGAGTGCAATGGTGTGATCTCAGCTGACTGCAACCTCTGCCTCCTGGGTTCAAGTGATTCTTCTGCCTTAGCCTCCCGAGTAGCTGGGATTACAGGTGCCTGCCACCACGCTCAGCTAAAATTTTTGTATTTTTAGTAGAGATGCAGTTTCTGCATGTTGGTCAGGCTATTCTCAAATTCCTGACCTCGGGTGATCCGCCCACCTCAGCCTGCCAAAGTGCTGGGATTACAGGCATGATCCACTGAGTCTGGTCCAGATTTTCCACTTCTATAAAAAGCCACTGGAATTTTGATAAAGATTGCATGGAATCTATAGATTTCCTTGGGGAGTATTGCCATCATGACAATATTAAGTTTTCCAATTCATGAATATGAAGTACCTTTTCATTTAACTGAGTCTTCTTTAACTTCTTTTAGCAATATTTTGTAGTTCTTAGTGTACAAGTCTTTTACCTCCTTAGTTAATTTATTCCTAGGTATTTTGTTCTTTTTAACGCTATTGTAAATGGAAATGTTTCTTAATTTCTTTTTCAGATGTGTTGATTGCTGATATCTGGAAACTCAACTGATTTTTGCACATTGATCTGTACCCCGCAAATTTGCTGAATTTGTTTATTAGCTCTACTAGTGTTTTGTGGATTCTCTGGGATTTTCTGGAGGCCCCAGCCTCTCAGGCTCCTGTCTGACATTCTCCTTTAGCTCTGGCAAGGCCTCCAGAACATCCCACTCTGGCATATCACCCTAAACGATAGAGGACTGTTTTCCAGCATCTGGCCTGCTCTTGATCTTTCTAGAGTTCCACAGACTCTGGACAGCCACCATGACCAAGTCCATTTGGAAGCAGCTCAGGAGAGACACAGGAACCTCTCCCTGCCTGTTTGCAGGAGTTTGATGGTCTGTCCTGAAGTCCATGCGTCTTCTAGGGCTGACCCTGATCTCTGCCTGTAATTCTTTCTAACACATTTTTATCACCAACTCCACCCTTCCAGCTTCCCTATGTAGAACAGATTTCTCGTCTTGTCTACATTTAGACCCAGTTTCTTCTGGACTCCTGGCTGATCCAGCCCCAGTGCTGTGTCCCCACCTCTTCCATCCTGACTACGTTGTCATGCCTGGGCTCTGTGAGTGTGAGTGTGCACATGTGGGTGCAGCATGGGGGAGCATGTGTCTGCCCTGTGTCTCTCCCCTTCTGCAGGCCTGGAGTCCTTGCATGGAGCCCATGGGTAACTCATGTGGAGAATGGGATGGATGGCTAGACTACCAGGTGAGGGGCTGTTGGTGGGTGGTGTGCTCTGACATTTTAGGAGCACAGGGGACCCCTTTAAGGACTGGGTTGATTTCCGGCCTAGAAAACGTTTGACCTACAGGGATCTTTATCACCTAAGACACATAGGTAGTCTGCTCCATGTGGTGTCAAAGCAATACGTGAGGTTTTAAGAAGGGAGCATATGACCAAGACAAAGCTGTGACTGGGGATGCCAACTGGTTCTCACCCTCTCTGTGGCTGCTAGCCCAGCAGGCCTCCCAATTTCAGGTCCCTTATCTGCAGATGCACACTACTTGGTGGCCATGTCTCCTACAAGCACTGTCTTTATTTATTATGATCACCATATGAATGGACCGGGTGCTGACAGTGACACCATGGTGCTGTGACCTGACACCATGTCAGGCACCATGAAAGGAATGAATAGCTACAGATCCTTTCTGACTTGGGCAAAGATCCTGCAGCACCTCAGAGCTCCTGGGGCAACCATGCAGAGCCTTTTTGTCTTCATCAACATTGAACCACCAGGCTTGGATGAGCTGCTAGCACAGGGCTGCTCAGGAGGATACGGCAGTGTGATGGCCATTTACAGAGGCCTGGAGGCAAGGAGATGGAGAAAGTAATAAGACAAGAACCCTGGGGAGCCATGGAAGGAAGGCTAAGTACACGTGTTGAACTGCACACTCTGAGAGCTGGAGCCATTGATGTATCAGTGCATCACTTCACTGGCTGAGACCCACTCTCGTGGCTGCCAACCTGCCAGGTACAGCCAGTCTGCTAATGGTGAACCATCGAGGGGAAAGTCTGAGGAAGCACCTGCCAGTGTGGGTGAAATGAATTCTGAACTCTGTACTGCACACTTGTCTCTCTACACATGGATCTATAAATCTATGTGACTCTGTAACCACAAAGCCCCCTTTTGATGACTGGCAAGGGTAAAGGGAGTAATCAAGAGGCTGGACTTCCAGGGCCTAACCACACTGTTTCCAGTTGTCTATTACTCTGTAACAAATCATCTGAAAATACAATTTAACACAGCAACAATCATTGATTTAGCTTATAAATCTTTACTTTGGGCAAGGCTCAGTAGGGAAGGTTCAAAAGGCTAATCTCTGCTCCATGTAGCATCAGCTGAATGGGCAGCTGGACAGGGAGCTAGAGGACCCAAGATGGCACAGTTGCATGGCTGGCAAGTTGTTGTTGGCTACAGGCTGGAGGTGCTGTCAGACTGAGGGTCAGGGGTCTTTGTTCCTCTCCACATGCACTGCTGCATGTGGGGCCCTCTGCAGGCTACTTGAGCTTCCTCACAACATGGTGGCTGAGTTCTAAGACTTAGCAATCCACAAGAACCATGCAGAAGCTGTTTTGCCTTTATGACTGACCTAGCAGAAGTCATATAGCATCAGTTGCACCATAGTCACAAGCTCAGCTAGGTTGAAGAGGTGGGACCATAGACACCACCTCTTAATGGGAGGAATGGCTGAGACACATCATAAGAATAATACATGGGATGGGAGATAGTTTGGTGGTCATTTTAGGAAAATATAATACCATCTCCATATGAACCATAGAGAAGGAATGGCAATATTTTGACATTACCACATACTTAGAACCCTAAGGGACTTGTAAAATGGCAGTGGGTACAAGGGCAAGATAATGAGGAAGTGAATCTTGCCACGGGCACACGGAAAGAGTCTAACTGTAGTATCTGATTTGTTTCTACTCTGGGTGTGGTGGTGGGGGAGCAAAGCTTTTTTTTTTTTGTGAGGTGGCATCTTACTCTGTCACCTAGGCTGGAGTGCAGTGGTGCAATCTTGGCTCCCTGCAACCTCCGCCTCCCAGTTTCAAGCAATACTACCACCTCAGCTTCCCGAGTAGGCGGGATTATAGGCGCATGCCACCACACGTGGCTAATTTTTTGTATTTTCAGTAGAGATGGAGTCTCATCACGTTGGCCAGGCTGGTCTCAAACTCCTGACCTCAAGTGATCTGCCCACCTTGGCCTCCCAAAGTGTTGGGATTACAGGCATGAGCCACCATGCCCAGCTGGAACAAAGCTTTTGATCTGCTTCCTTGACGTCTGTGAGAGACCCTTTGTGAGAAAAACACATTCCCTCCCACCTCTAGCTCAGCTCCACAGAGGTCCCTAATGAATAATCCTCATCAGAGAGAGACCAGAAATATCCTCCTACTTAGCAACCAGGCAGAGATGGGGTTGAACATGGGTCTCGGAGGTGCTAGCCCTGGCAGCTGGCACGCTGGCCAATGTGGGTTTTTTTTTTCCTTTTGAATCTCTGGGGCTTGGAACAGAGCCACATCCAGGGAGATGCCCCCAGCCTGGTGCTCTCTAAGGGAATGTGAACGGGCTCCAGAGGACAGAGGCAGCTGCTGGTTTCAGAAATGAAGCTGCCCCTGTGAAGGTTAATTACCCTCAGTCAGGCTGGGCCAGAACGCAGTTCCCAAGACCCGCTGTCTTCCTGACATCCTGCTCGCAGACTTCACCAGCTGAAGTCTTTGCTTTGCATAGGGCCCTGCTGCTGGGAGGCCAGAACTGCTGTACAGAGACAGTCCTCTTCCATCTCCCACCCCTTACCCGCTCCCACACTGTTAGGAATTGCAGGATTCCAGCAAGCCGGCCGGCTGCTTTCTGACGGCCCAGAGCATAAGCAAAGGCAGGGCAGTAACCTTTACCTGGTCTGGCCTGGAGATATTTATAAGACCCAAGAACCTGAGGGCAAACCATGTGGACGTGAGATGTGTAAATAGTCCTCAGGAGAACCTGCCAGCTGGGGAGGCCAGAGTCCTTTCCAGGCATATTTTTCAAAGGGAGAGCCAAGACTCACCTACTTAGAATCTTACCTGGAGACCCTATTAAAAAGGAACACTTCAGACCTACTAAATCTCGAATGTCTGAATCGAGCAACCCAGGGAATCATAGGAATTTTCAAGTTTGAGACTCACTTCTTGTCCCTACCTCCATCTGGAATGCTCCTTCTAAATCTAGTTTCTGTCCCCAGTCTCATGGCGGTTCCAGTCACCTCTGTTGAACACCTACTCTATGCTACTGGTTCCAGATGTGTGTGCTGTGTTAGATGCTGGAGACATGAGGATAAATAAGACGAAGTGCCTGCCAGGGAGGGGCTGACTTTCTCCAGAAATCCCTGGACTAAGTTCTGTCATCTGAAAATAGGGGTTCAGTTCCCCAACCCTTCTCCTTACCTTCTGCTGGAGTTTTGGAGTTACTTCCTGAAGGATTCTCTGCAAATGCTGACTAGCTCATAGAAAATAAAAGGTCGGTTTGATAGGAGTACTGGAGAATTGATGCCATCTGGTTTTGCAATGTGGGATTTTAATAATAACCATGGTTTACTTTTACATGACACCTCTGACTATCCCTGCAAATAGACAATTCTAGAAGTGTTTGTTGCATACACAGGATGCTTTGGACAGCTGTTCACCCACTTGCCAAAGCTGCTTCCTTTTTGAGGCTCTTTTAGGTTTTCTGATTATACCAAAGAGAGTCCCAGTTTTTCTGAACTAAAAAATCAGAGTAGTGTAGAAAACAGAGTCCTGAACAAGGAATAAAATGGCTGGGATGCTCTCAGCCACCTGTGAGACTCGGAGTGCACCGTTCTGTTTGCATTTTTCCTCTGCCACATTAATACGTCACTGTCTGCATCATGGGGATCAGACAGCTAATGCAGGCGAGGGTGCTCTGGAAATGGAGAAGCAGCCACACGCATACAAAGCATCGTGATTCATAACCAGAACACTGTACCTTGGTTTCAGAGTTGATTGTAGGTCCCAGCTGAACAGTAGTCAGTGCGAGACAAGGCAGAAACAAAACAAAATGACTGACCCCACATCAGATCTTAAATCCTGAATCCACAAATGCGGGAGGTTTCCTGTATTCCAATTAATCCTTCTAGTAACTCGGAGAAATAGGTAGGACAGATGTTATCTGTACAGTGAGGAGATTGATCTGGATATTTTTTGGGACCTCTTCCAGTTCTAAAATAGAATAATTCTATCATTTGCCAGATGAGAAAGCTGAGTTGAACTGAGCCGAGTCACCAGGAAGTTAGGATGTGTAGCTGAGACCACATGGCTCAAGTGTGGCAGAAGTCAAGATGCAGCTGGGGTCTCCTGGCGGACCCCCAGCGGCGGCTCTTCTGATTGACTGCACTGGCTCACTCTGGCCCCTTGGTAACCAAGCTTATACAGGTTCTGAATCTGGCCTGCTCTGTGGGCAAACGGCTCCCCATTCCAGCTGTGTGAGGCCGCTGTGGTGTGGGCCCTTTCTTCTGGGCACATGACTCATAATAGAGAGTCTTTCTTCACAGATTGGAATGCGCGCCGCTGCTTTTCTGTGCAGGGGTCAAAGGTGATCCCTTTCTCCAGGGAAGAAAGCACACCTCCTCCAGACTCTGTGCCCAGGAGGTCTGGGGCTTGACCTGGAGCCTTGCACATTGCCCTGCTCCTCTCTGAGCTGCTTTGCTACCTCAAGAAAGCAGAATAAGCTGTTGCTGCATCACTATTTTAAATGTTAATGATTTATATTATTTTAAAATCTATTTGTATGCCTGGAGCCCTGAGCCAGAGGCCCAGAAAGTAAGGAACTGGGTAAATACATTAACTGGGAGTCTTCAGCTAATTCCAAGACTGTCATTCCCAGAAGGCAGTGCAGAACCAGAGCACCAGGCAGCCCAGCCACGCCTCACATGCCCCTGTGAGAGGGGGCGTGGGCAACTGCAGGGCCCTGCTCTCCTGTTCCATCTCAGGGTGGCCCGTGCTGAGCTGCAGAAGGCAGTGAGCCCCAAGTCAGTATCTCTGATGAGTCCTGCACCAGAGCTTGTTATGTCAGGGAAGCGTGCCTTCCTCGAGAGACATCAAATATTAACGGCAGCAGTAGAGGCAGAGAGTAAATGAAAGCAAGTTATAAATGTTCATTTTAAGGGCAACCAGTGGTTGAGAGTAGAATGAGCATTTCAAGAGCAGAGCAAAGGCATTAAACCTTGGGTCTTAACTTTCTCAGGGGGCTCACTAAGGTGGGACAAGGTGCTCCTCACTGTATCTGCTGCCCCAAGTCAGAGACCTCCTGGTGCCCATCACCTGCCTCTGCCACAGCCCAAGGTGTGCAGACAGAGACAAGTTCATCCTGGCGGGACCTATTCCTCTGGCCTGGGGATCACTGTTGAGTCACACCCCGGAATGGGTCATGCTTCTTTTCGAGGGGCATCTCTCAGGATAGCCCAAGTTCAAGAGGACGGGCTCTTTCAGCATCTAAGAGCAGAGATTCCCAAGGCAGAAAGGGGCCTCCAAGATCCTAACCAATCTCTTTTGAATCCGTAAACACCTGGCAAAACTATACCAAACAGATTGATCCTTAATGTTTTCCGGAAAAGAACTTCCCGAAACGTCCATTGCAGGATGATCCAATAAAAAGAGGGAAGCTAATGTACCCTGAACGTGCAAAAAGTCCTTCTGTGGCTGGAAACGGCTGGAACTTTCTCCCCAGTAACCCAAGGCCAGGACAGAAAGGCTTTAAAGCTGACATGTAGCCCAGAGGAGAGAGGAGGTGGGTTCTGTACAGGATGAGAAGCTTGGAAGCCCTAGCAACTGAATCCTACCCATTCTGTGGTCTGAGTAGCTTAATTAAGAATCCAATTCATTCATATATCCATGCACTTAGGAAATGGTTATTTAATGCCTGCGCTGTGCCATGTACTGTGTGAGGTGCTCTGGATGCAATAATGCGCAAAGCAAACAAGGGCTCTGCTTCACCCAGCTTACATCCAGCAGGGACGTTAAATTGGCATATCAATAAATAGTGACTGTAAAGTTGGGTAAATACTCCATTAGCACACATACGGGGTGCTAAGGGAGCCTGGGGTGCAGGGGCACCCAGCCTGCCACTCTTGGGGGTAGTAGAAATCTTCTCAGAGGTGATGGAGAAGCCAGGTCCTGATGTCCAGCCATGCAGTGTGCTGGGGCGAGGATTGGGAAGAGAGGGGGAAACATGACAGAAAATGAGACCAGACAGGTAGGATTTAAGAGAAGAAAAGAAACCAGGCCTGCTGGCCTAGGAAGGACCTTACCCAAGGCAGTCTGTAACCACTTTCAGTTCCTTTAGGAAGATCTCCTCCAAACTCAGTCATTTCTTACTTTCCAGAGGCAGTGTCAACAGAGGCCACCCGCCCTTCTGTGCTTTTCTTCTCAATTTATCCTCTGGCCAGGCTCAGTGGCACATGTCTGGAATCCCTGCACTTTGGGAGGCCAACATTGGAGGATCACTTGATCTCAGGAGTTCGAGAGCAGCCTGGCCAACATAGTAAGACCCTGTCTCTTAAATAAAAAGTCATCTTCTGCTTAAATCCTGCCAGGGACAGGGAGCTCACTGCCTTGAAGCAGCAGCCTGGTTGTCAGTTTTTCCTGATGCTGAGTCCAGATCTGAGCCTTATCACTCCCTTCTGCTGGTCCTGGTTGGCCCTTCTGGGCCTGGAGAAGGTAGACTCCGGATTCTTCACAATGGCCCTTCATATACTTGAAATCAGCAACCACATTACTTCCGATCTTCTCTTCCTCAGAAGGAGTATTTCCTGCCCCCTCAGGCCCTTCTTATGTGATTTGATTTTTATGCGTGTCCCTTGTTTTCCTGGTCTGTCATCATCCTGTTGAAAGGAATGACAATAACTGGTCACAGTTACCCACATGAGCCTGGCTGGAGCAAGGATGCAAGAGGCCATCCCCTACTTTGTCTGAGACACCCTGCTATTATTCACACAGCCGAAGGTTGCACTTTTTTATAGGCAGCAGTTTGTCACGGCTGGCTCATGTCAAGCGTGTGGTTCTAAAAACAAATGAACAAACAAAGCTCATGTCTTCCTCTTTTAATAAACTTGTCCCAGTCAAGTGTCCCCCTGTTTATAGGTCTGCTATATTTCTTGAATCCAAATGTAAGACTTTACATTTTCCATCCAAGATTCATTGGATTGGTTTCTCTCAGTATTCTATTCTGCTGTTCATCGGTTGTTTGGATTCTGTCACTTGACATGCTAAGCGCACCCCCTCCCAGTTTTGTGCCCTCTGCTGATTTTATCAGCATACTCTGTGGGTTGTCATTCCTGGCACCTGGAGAGCCCCCCACAACCCAGGCAGGTAAACTCCGTAAGAGAGCAGGAGGAAGACAGAGTGGGGGGCCCCTTGCATCACTGACATTGGGCTCTTCAGTCATTGTCATGTTGTAATTGGTAAATGCAGAAAGCACCAGCATGTTTTGTGCTTAGAGCTCTTTACCAGGCGAGGTTTAATTGCAATGGGATTTATGACCGTAGCTTGTAGGAGATAATAGATGTAGCTGTGTCTCTTTTATCTTCTCTGGCTACAGAGGATTTTTAAGGGAGGAGGAAAGACAAGTGGGACTGGAACTGGAAAACTCAGTGAGGTAAAGAGGTGACTACAAGTGACTTGATGAGTCGCAGTTGCTAAGGTTGCCCTAAGAGATGTACAACATGAATATTCATAGTTCCATTCACTTAGGTGACTGCTTTGCTAGCCTTATCTCTTCACAGCAGCTTTGGAAGATAGGGAAAGGAAGGCTCAATTCTCCATTTTATAGAGGGAGAAATTGAGTTGAGAGTGGATTTGCTGCTGATTCAAAGTCCCATTGAGAGTCACAAATAGAATTGGGGCTAGAACTGGGGCTGGAATCAGGTCTTGTGCTCTGATCTTCCTACCACAGAGCACCTGCTTCTCTAGCATTATTCACAGGATTTCATCCCAGCTCATCGCTCATCCTCTTCCATCATTATTTAAGAGATCATGTATATGATAGCACATTGTAAACTAAAGTCTAAAGGTGCTATCCATAGTTGCTGTTGTTGTGACTGAGGACTTGCTGTGTGTGAGACACCATGCGGATGCAAAAGTGTATGATATGCTCTCCCAGCCTTTCAATAGCAGTGACTTTAATGATATCGGAAATTCACCCAGTCTGGAGGCTCATTGTGACTTACAGTCCACAGCTCTAGGGTGTTTTGGAGAAAGGAAAGTGCTAGTGCATGTGTCTGTTGCAAGCCAGAGTAAACAGGAGGAGCTTTCAGAAGGAAAGGACTAACCTTTTACTTTCTGCCTTCCCCTTCTTTATCCATTCATGCTATTTATTTTTTCTTTCAGCAGTTATTTATTGAACACCTACTGTGTGCCAGGCACTGAGCCATGTGCTATGATTCTAATGGCACACAGGGAAAAGTGGTTTCTGGCTTCTTGGAATGTAAATGTCATGGAGATTAGGGAGAGGACACAGAGGGCTAAGCACTTTCTGAAAAGTATCAAATTTGTCCTAATAGGGGAAGTTATGAAGTACTACAGGATCCCATAGCAAGGGCCTGTGACCTGGTCTAGGAGTTAAGGAAGGCTTCCTAGAGGAAATCATGGCTCAAACTGAGACCTGAAATTTAAATAAAAGGTAGCTATTAACCTAGATGAAGGGGACATGGAACAGTGCTTTTTTTCAAGGCCGGGGTCAAGAGAGAACATGATTCTTTTTGAAATGTAGGGAGAGCGGGAGGTGGGAAGAGATGAGCCTGGAGAGGTAGGAAGCGGTCAGATCATAAAAGGCCTTAGGAGTCTTGTTAAGGAGGGTTGGGCTCTAGCCTAGTATAAGGGAAAGCTATAGAGAGTTATAGGCAAGGAAGGACATGATCAGATTTCTATTTTGGAGAGACTCCTTTAGCTGCAGAGTGGAGAATGCATGGGAGGAAGCAGGTGTTTGGTGTGGGTCCTGCTGATTCTGAAGTGCCTCTGGGCTTCGCAGTGGAGCTGTCCAGCCTATAGGTAACTACCTTCGTGTGTGGGACTGGAGCTCAGAGAGAGGTATAGGCTGGAAATAGGAATTCACTGTATCTCTGCTGGCATGGGGGCACTAATGCTGGTCCTGGGCCAGGTGCTGGGATTCAGCTTATCTATGGAGCAGTCACTGAAGCCAAGTATACGTGTGATCAAGGGAGGGAGACGGGGGCCTGGGACACAGCCCTGAGGAGCACCAACCTACAGGGGCAGGCAAGGAAGTTGACCCTGCAGATACTTCAGGAAAAGGAAGCCCTTTCGGAAACACAGACCGGTTTGAGCATCCATTGTCGGAAAGCGGTGGGTCGTGTCTCATAAAAACAAAAACAAAACAAGGCAAAACAAAACAGAAACAATTGGAAGCTCATGAACCCCCTAGAGGCTGACCTGTGAATGCAGATGAAGGACCCCCCAGCACCCCCCTGGCCTACATGTTCTGCTCCCCATGTTCCTTTCTTTTTCTTTCTCGTTTGTCTGATTTTAACTCTCCCTCTCTCTCCTCTTTCCCCTCCACGTTTCCTTTTCTAGACATTCGTTTTCCCCACCAACGCCTTCCTGGTCAGGTATGGAGAATGACATTTGCAAAAGGCTTGGGGATTCTCAAATTCCTGTGGCCCCAAACCTCTGGGAAGAAAACGTCCCGCATTCGCAGCTTCATTTCACACCAGGCCCCATGGGCACCCCACCATCTCCCTTGTGTGGGGCCGCTGGACTAGAGGGCAGATGTTTCCACTTTTGAGATAGAGCTGGGGAGACTGAAGCAGAAAATAGGATGCAGCCTCCTCTGGGTTCCAGCCTAATTTAATTCAAATGAATTAAACATACTCTTCCTGAGCCCCTTCTTGGTGGAAAGCACAGCAGATTCCAGGTGGGAGAAGTCACCCAAGCAAAGGCCCATACTGAGCAGAGAATGGGCTTCAGTGTAGTTCAAGAACTGGGCCTGTGGGCAGTGGGGGAAGGCGGCTAACAGGCAGGCTGGAGCCTGACGTCAGTACTCCTAAATGCAGGGAGGGTATGGAGCCTCCACTGTTCTGTAGGCAGCGGTGAGCTGGCTATGGCTTCTGAATTGGGAGTGACCCTATCAAGCTGAGAAGGAACCAGAGCCTGATTTGCAGAAGTCCAAACCTGGAAAGTTATAATGCTCATTCACTACCTGACATGACCTTTTTTTTCCCTTTTCTTTCTTTTTTTTTTGAGTTGGAGTCTCACTCTATTGCCCAGGCTGGAGTGCAGTGGCCCGATCTCAGCTCACTGTAACTTTCACCTCCTGGGTTTAAGCAATCTTCCTGCTTTAGCCTCCCACATAGCTGGGATTATAGGCACCTGCCACCACGCCAGGATAATTTTTGTATTTTTAGTAGAGATGGGGTTTTACCGTGTTAGCCAGGGTGTTCTCGAACTTGTGACCTCAAGTGATCCCCCCTACCTTGGCCTCACAAAGTGCTGTGATTAGAGGTGTAAACCACATCTGGCCATACTCTATGTGAATCGAGTGACTGCTATGTGCAGGCTCAGAGCTGCGGTACAAGAGGTGCAAAGATAACTAAGATGCAGTCCCTGCCTCCTAGGTGTTGGGAGCCTGGCTGGGGAAGCAGAAACTGAGTGTAAATAGATGAGGAGGCGGCCCAGGCACCCAGCACCTTCGACCAGATATTCACTCTGCATGAGAGTCCTTCCAGCAGTGAGAGAAGAAGGAATTCACTCCCTAAAGTTTCTAGGAGAGGTAGCCTTCTCCAGCTGCCACCACTCTGCTCATCAGAGTGCTAAGGGTGGATCCACTGGGGAGGAGTTCTGCAGCATGATTGTCGCTGAACTTTATTTATCAGCTCAGGGCCCTGGTAATAAAATGTATTTGCATAGCCCTGGACTGAGAATTTAGCTTTGAGGGTTAGAGAGGGTATGCTCAGGGATTAGGATCCAAATCCTCTAAATATTTGCTGTGGGGATGTCTTCATACCCAAGAGGGGAAAGGACGCTGAGGCTCTGGCTGCTCGTCGCTCTGACAGGCAGTTTGAGGTCCAGCCCGGAGATTTTCCTGCTGATAGAATGCCCATAAATGGAGGCCAGATGCCCTGCACGCATCACGAAGCTGGTTGCCTTTGGTCAGCTTAGTGTGAGCCTCGGGCTGGGGTCACCTGGCTAGGCTGTTGCAAGGTAGCTAAGGGCTGGGACAGAGGAAGCAACTGCACACTCCTGGGTGGTGGGCAACACTGCAGGAGCAAGCTTCCAGAAGGGCAGCTGCTGTGTGGCACCCTTTGGCAATGTTTACACTGTCACAGGGTGAGATGTTGCTGCCCCGCCCCCACCCTGGGGCTTCTTCCCTGCTTCTCCTGTCCCCTGAACCTTCCCACAGGTGTGTGAGCATGCCCAGGATCTGGCAGTGCTTAGAGAGTGGAGAAGGATGGGTCCACTCTCTCCTTTGCCATCCTGCCAACACACGTGTTCCAGCCTGCCTAGAAAGAGAGTGCAAGGCCAGGAAATCTGAGCCCTGAAAGTTTAAAAAAAAAAAAAAAAAGTGGCAAGGGGCTCCAGAACTTGATTTGTGATGTTGGCTGTATCAGCTGACCTGTTTGGTCCTCATTTCCTTACTCATAAGAAGGGATATAAGAATCCTCCTGCTTCCTGCCTCACCAAGATGAGGGGAGGAGGCTACATGGGATGATGAAAGAGAGTGCCTGGGTGAAGACAGCACGCTAGGGGTGTGTGGGATTCTGATCAGGGAAGCCCAGCCCGGGGCGCTCCCGCTCTGGGCTTTGTGGGCAGGATCGTGCTCACCCTGGAGCTGAGGCCCAGCTGGCTCAGGTCTCCTGGAGGCTGTGCAGCTGTGGGATGGGGAGACCTCCCTGCAAAGCAGGGGTAGGAAATCAGCAGCCTGCACCTCCCTGCCCACCTCTGTAAGCTGAGGAGGCTGTCTGTGGCAAGAGGGCTTGAAAAGATTCTGAAAAGAATTAAGTCAGTGCCATGGTTTTCCCCTTAATTGTCTGTGTAGACACAGCACCTGATTCCAGGAAAGGATCATAAGTCACTTGCTTGCTGCTTTGGGTGCTGAGAAGGCTGACTTCTCCTTCCTGCCAGCTTCCCTCTGTTCTAGCATCTTCCTTCCTCCCTCTCCTCGCCAAGAGCAAAGGCAGGACTTAGCCCTGGGGACATAAGACTGCAGTCCTGTGACTGCCCCTGGAGTTCCTAACCTGTCCCCTCAAATCTATAAGTCCATCAGGGACCTCCCAGCCACTTCTTCCTCTCTGTCTTGACCTAGGCATTCCTGAAGCACCAGAAAAAGCTCCAACTCCTGGTAGATTGAAGAGTGATGTGACCCACGTCTTTGAGTCACAGAGACATCCATATTTAGGAGAGGATACTTGCCAGTTTCCATTTTCCCTGCGGGCAGAGCAAGAAGAGAGAGGCTTAGGCAGCTGCAAGTGGATTTAGGCTGGGTTAGACAAGAGCTTGGTGATGCTGGATAATAATGTGGTTCCTTGCCACTCTCCTCTCTAGTGTTCCAAGCCAGGGACACTTAACCTCCAGCTGCAAGTACAGCCTTGCCCCGGCATGGGACCAATCCTGTCCCCGAGATGGAAGGAAGGAGGGAGAGTCCAACATGTATTGAGCATTGTCTGAAGCTGGGCAAGGCACTTTCATATCCAGGTCACCTTAGGTGGGCAGGTGGATGTCCAGGGCTGTGGGTCTGCTGCGTGGGAGGGCCAGCCTGGCTACTGTTGCCTGTTCCCAGCCCAGGACCTGCCAGTACCAAACTTAGTCCTGCCTTAACTTAGCCTGGGTCCATATCTCAGGGCTGCTTGGGCCCCTAACCCTATCCCTTCATACTTGCCTGTTCAGTCCTTTGCTGACTACAGTCAGAATGGTTTCAGGACTGGCTAAGCCCTGTTTTTAAGAACAAGAGTTGTTAACCCTAGGAATGACTTGCTAAGAAAGAAGGTGGGCCCTCCCCAAGCCTTTCTAGAATAAGGTATAGAATAAGGCTTAAAGAAGTAAAACAACAGGTTTTGCAGTTATTTTTTTAGATACACATTTACTCTTTATTTTGGTAAGTTGCATAATTTAGTTTTTTTAAAGTGTATAATGAATATTTTGAATTTTAAATAAACAAGATTTTAAAGAAATCCAACAAATCAGAGATCTCACATTCTTCTGCAGAGACACCATCAATAATTTCATAGTATTTTATGCATACTTGGATGAGTCTGTAATTAAAAAATAGGTTTTTTAAAAATAATAGGCTATAGCAATTTCTATAGCCACACATAAAATGATATTTCCTATAATCTGGTCTAGGTAGAGGCAGGGAACTGAAGGCTGTGTATGTGAGGGGTTAATCAGGGGCTTCCTTCCAGAGATAACCTGGTACAAGATGAAGGTTTTAGAGTGAGACAGATCTAGATTCAAATCAGCTCTGACACTCTGCCTGTGTGACCTTGGGCCAGCTACCTTCCCTCAGATCCTGAGTGCTCCTCTTCTGGTAAAGTCAGGCTGTTGATGATACCGACTTCCTAGTTGTTTTGAAGATGGTCTGAGATACAGTCTGTGAGTCAGTCTCCTAGAGGCCTGGGGAGCTGTTCCCACAGACCGTCACTCCCCTCCTCTTACTCTTCCCCCTTTCCTTCAGGCCTCAGGAGTTCAGGGTCCTTTGTACACACTCCTCCTCCCACTATAAAGAGGTATTTAATCTGAAATGAAATAGTTACATAAGCTTCTCTTCTGCCCAATATTCAAACCCAGAATTTATAAAATAGCAAGTTAAAGGACAATAACTAGCCTTATTCCAGAAGGATCCTTCTTTTTATGTAAAGGTATTTGCCAGGGCACTTCTACCGCAGAACATTTTTCTCTCCGCGTTAGCTGCTACTGTTATCCATTTGACAGAGAAGCCGAAGAAAGAGGCTGAAAGCTAACGGCTGAAATGTTAGGAACCTTCGTTTCCTAAAGATGAATTCAAGAAAGAGATAAGGTAGATAAAAAAAAAAAGATTTGGGGAAGCAGATTTCATTTGTAAAAATCCAGGCTGTTTCAGGAAATAACTTTAACTTAAAGCAAACTACACCTGGAATTGGGGAGCACTGCCCTGCCTTATACCTAGAATGTGGAGCATGGTGTGTGTATTGTAGGGGGAGGTGGTAGAGAGAGAGAAAGGAGGGGAGAGGGTGAGATTTTGAATCGAGGGCTCATCGGCAAGACCATTAGAACTACTTCTGCTGGTCACAGTCACGGCACGTTAAGGTCTGCTGAGGTGGGATTGGTCATGAAATCGATCAGCACTGCATTTTGTGTTTGACTCTGGTTTATTGTAGACTGTTTTCTCCAGACATCCTTTGATGTGTGTTTGGCTGTGAGCAAAGTAATATAGATTTTCCCATCGCATTCTAGCTCTCAAGGCTGATTCCTCTGCAGTTCAGCACCTTTGGGGTGGGGATAAGGAGCTATTTGGGATGGTACCTGGGCCTCCAGATGTCAGGCCTGAACGACGTGGGAGGTGGGAGCTGAGGGTTTTGATGTGTCCTGCTTTGGTCAAGATTAGCTCAGGACTGAGAAGGAACCAAGCTTTCAGATGGGAGCTCCTGGTGCATAGCCATGGGTAGTTAGAGACGAGATCAGGGAAACTGGGGAGGGGAGGAAGGTGCTGGCACCAGGATAGGCAGTTGCGACTTCATATTTATTCTATGAGGGCAGGGGTTAGGGAGGGGTAGAGAGGGAGGCAGATCGAAGAGTTTAGCTATGTTTTAAGAAGTTAAGGGTGCAACATGGATTGGGGGGAAGATACTGGAATTTTTAAAATGAATTGAGAGGTCATTGCTCTGTCTCCATGTGTGATGGAAAGGATAGAGGAATGGAGGGTGAGAGTGGGAGGGAAAAGGGAGAGAGTCAAGAGGTTAAAGATGTCTCTAGGTTCTAAAAGCTAGATGAGTTTGTTCATTCACGCATTCATTCATTCATTTATTCGTCATGCATTCAGCGAAGAGTAACTGAGCAGCACCAGGCGGGGGCTACACCCCAGAGGGAAAGACGTGTTTCTGGAGGTGACTCTAATGAAGGGTTTATAGACACAAAGATGGGCAATTACAACAGCTGGGGGAGCGTGCTGGGGAGTCCTTGGTCAGGAGCTACAGGGAGTGGTTCAAGAAGACTTTTTAGAACAGGTGACCTCTAAGCTGTGAGCTAGTCAACAAAATCAAGTCCTTAGACACAGGGGGAAAACAGACGGGGATGAGGCATCTGGTTGGCAAGCAGACGTGATTGATGACCTCTGAGAGTGCAGTTTCAGGAGAATTGGAACCATGGCAAAGGCAGTGTTTTAAAGTATTGTGCATTAATAACAAAGTTGAGGTACAGTAAGGCCAGCAGATCAGGAGACAATTGCCATTGAAGAGATAGTTTGGTCCTCGCAATTCCCAAGAGGAGGAGGCATGTCACACCCCCGCGAGCTATGTGGGAGGTCCCAGGATCAGTCAGGAGCAAGCAAGAACCTTTACTGTGGTTTCTGTGGGAAGGACCAGGTGAAGCAGGGCAAGCAGATTTAGGATGGGCTAGTTTGAGTAATTCCAGCAGCTCTGGAGCATAGGTGCTGTCCTAGTTGTGTGATATCTGACCCGGGGGTGATTAGGGCAGGTGGTTGGTGGTCCAGAGTGGGAGATCCAATAAAGGAAATGGTTGGGATATGGGCTCTGGATTGGTTGGTTTGTTTTTCTGAAAAACAAACTTGTGTTCTTATCTCTAGGAAGTGGCTAACTCTGGGAGGGGTAGTCTCTCCCAGACCAGCAAGGACCCAAGATGTTGAAGCATCAGAATACAGAAAATGAAAGACACAATTAATATCAGCAGTTAAGGGAATCATCATAGATAACACTTATTGGACACTATGTCTAAGGCATGTTTTACATGTTTTAACTGACTGACTTCTCTTGGTGTCTTTAGGATTGTACTACTTTACATTGAATTTTCTGTTAATATAACTGCTAAGTAAACTGACAAGACTATACTTTGTTTTGTTCTGAATTTTACCAAAATTGTGCACCATTTTGGAAAATCACATCACCCTTGTCACTCTTGCCAACTTGGCTTGTGGTATTTGTGTTGCCAACACAATACTCCTGTGTCAGTCTGAATTTGTGGTTGTCGTGTTCATAGTGATTCTATATAAAGGTGCAAACATCTGACTCTTTCATTATGTCTTCTAGTTTACTCCTGCTCAACTATTTGCGTAATAAAATACTATTTCATTGCAAATTTTCTTTTTCTTTTCTTTATATTATAGTTAGGGATTATGTGGATCTTTGAAAACAATTAAGTGTGCAGTTACAAATAAATTTTATTTTAGAAAGGAAAAGGGGCCTTGTAAAATATCTGTTGTAGAAAGGGAATTTTGATTTGAACAAGAGTTGATAACCATTGCTCTTTACAAGAGTTAACTGGTCTCTGTATCCAGTGTAGACAGGGCCCATGTCCTGAGTGAAAGGTTGAAGTTGGTGGCTGGTAGTTTTAGGAAGATACTCATGTTCAGAGCTTGCCATGGCACAGGGCTTAGTTCTGTTACTGAAACACCGGGGCTTCAGTCTTGGTCCTGTTGCTCACTGCACAGAAAGCCAGTGACTTAGATTTCTACTATTGCCAAGGAAGAAGGCTTTAATCAGGTGCTGCAGTCACGGAGATGGGAGATCAGTCTCAAATCCATCTCTCTGACTGGCTATAATGCAGGGAAGAAATGTAACATATGTAAGAAAATAGGAACTAGGGAGAGACAAGGAAGCTGTCATGAGGACTGAGGGGTCTGGCATCTCATTGCCTGGATGTGGTAAGCTGGTGAGTTTTACTTCTTTGATTCTTTTTTTTTTTTTGAGAGCCCTGGGGGTCCTTTCTTGAGGAAGGAATGCAGATAAAACAAATTAAGTTGCAAGCTTTAGGACCAGAAGGGTCAATTTCTATGTTTAGCCAAAAAAAAAAAAAAAAAAGCTCTATGGAACTGTTGGGGCACTTTCCCTTCTTTTAGCCATATCCAGAGGCATTTGGAAATAAACTTGGCAGGCAAATATTTATTGGCAACCTGTTATGTATGAGGTGCTATCCTTGTCCACAAGGAGAATTCCAGTGATGGTGGTGGTGGGGAGTATACAGACAGACAATATTTATGTGTAAAAATAAATGAATAAGATAATTTCAGGCACTCATGAGTGCTAAGACAAAATAGGTAGCACTTAGGGTATTCAGGAAAGCTTCTCTGAGTCACACCTCATGGTGAGAAAGTGGTGATGTTACAAAAACCTAGCAGAAAGACATTCCAACCACAGGGAACTGCAAGGACAAGTGCCCTGAGATGGGACGTATTTGATCATGGTTTGGGGACAAAAAGAAGACCAGATGTTAGGAACATAGAGATTATAGGGAGAGTGGAGGGAGTCAGAGAGGACAGCATGGTCCAAATTATGTAGAGTCTTATAAGCCATAGTTGAGTGTTGGAACTTTAATGTTTGCAGTAGAAAGCCCTTGGGATCTGTTAAACATGGAGATGATGTATCTAAGTTATGCTTTAGAGAAACCACTGTGGCTGCCCTGCAGGGAGGGTAGAGGCAGAGAGACCAGGCAGGAAGCTTGTGTGGAAGTCCAGAAGAGAGATGGTGGAGGCCTAGGCCAGGGTAAAAGCAGTGGTGATGGTAAAAAGCAATTGAATTAGAGATGTGTGTTGGAGATAGAATGGCCAGCGCCTATGGACGTGATTAATTTTGGAATGTGGGGAGAAGAGATTGACTACTAAGTTTTTGTCCTGAGCCATTGGGAAGGATGTGGTGCCATTTATTGAGATGGGGAAAATTAATAGAGAGGGTATATTTTAGGGGGAAATTGGCTTCTTTTGGCTAAGTTTGAGACACCTATTAGACATAGATCATGTCAACTAATAGTTGGGTATGGAAGTTGAGAGATGCAGGCTGGAGATAAACATTTGAAAGTCATCAACAGGAGAGCCTTTGGTAACATAGTGGCAGTGGTAGCAGCATGGTTTGTGGATCTTTCCATATCTCCACCTAAAGCAGACGAAACAACAAAATAATAAAACCAAAATCCATAGGCAGGATTTATAATAAAGCTAGGTGAGAGAGTATTTCCATGAACTTCCAAATACAATAGAGTGGGGAGAAACCATTAACAAATAGAAGACTTGTCTGTTATTTGTTTACAAAAATGAAAAGCAGAAAGAAGCAAGGGAAAGACAGACCTGAGAACAGGAGAATGACAAAATAGCAACAGATTTTCACCGGAAAATGTGATGGGCCAATTAGAGGATAGAAACTGAATTTGGGAGGGGTTTGGCCCACTCCAGTAGTAGGTGTGTGCAACAACTCCACCAGAGGGAACAAAGGGGCGAGAGCAGCCTTGTTCCTGCATATTCTTAAAATTGACCTGTCAGGGCTTCCTTCCAGAGTCCCCACTGAAGAGAAACCACTGGGAGTGGAATAAAAATTGAACAGGGTCAGGATAATAAAGACTAAAGAAAGAGAAAGTCCAGATAAAAGTTGGAGAGGGGAACAGAACCTGGAAATCGCAGAAAGCAAGCCATCAGAAATTTTTTAAACACTACATGAAACAATAGAAATGGGAGCTCTGTGAAATTAGAAAGGATATGGGAAAGAAGCCTCATTCTAAGGGATCAGGAAAACTTTTTTGACACAGAAATGAAATTATTAGATCCAACTTTATTAAAAGTTTCTGTAAGAAAGAAAGAATGAGGTGAGTACCATCCCTGCTGAGGATGAAAGCACACCAGAAACTCATGCTCAGAAAAGCAGAAAAAAATAAAAGCCTATAGCACACTATTTCTCGATGAGCTCAAAAGCATTTAAAAATGATAAAAGATATCAAAGACATACATTGGAAGTAGAAAAACTTAGAAGTGGGATACAGATTCAAGAAAGAATTAGAAATAGAAGGAAAAACATTATTTTATAAATGAAAATAAAATTACAAGGAGCACAAGAACAAATAAACACTAGAAATAATGCTTATGAGAAACAAAGGGCACAAAGGAAGGAAAATTTTAGAATCAAAAAGAAATTAAGAAGATGATAAATATAGTTTGAGAGAAAAATGAAAAATATTGAAGCTAGGCAAAGAAGATCTAATACGTGAACAATAGGCATCCCTGTTTTTTTTAGCAAAGACCAAAGTAACGAATCCTAAATATTATAATTCAAAAAGCCTCAAGAAATTAAAAATATATGCATTTAAACTTACATATTGTACACATGAGAAATATTACCTCAGAAGAACCAAGACATATTTTAGTAACATAACTGGGTTTTAAAGAAAAAAAAATACTTTGGGCATCTAAGCTAAAAGAGTAAGTGGCATATAGGAGAAAGAAAATGATATTATCATCTGACTTTTCTACAATCATATGTTATGACAGAAGAAAATGGAATAACATATTAAAGGTATTCAACAAAGAAAATGTGAACATGAGCCAAAGATTTTATATTCAGTAAAATCGACCTTCAAATGTGAAGAATACAGTTATATTAACAACATATACGAACTCAGAGAATATTTTTCCTAAGATCCCTCCTTCAGGAATCTACTAAAGAATGAATTTCAGACAACCAAATAACCAGAGAGACATTGACATAAAACCGGTGGTGAGCATTAAACAATATTGAGAGTTAATAGGAATATATTATGATCTGACAATATAGATACTGTATTGAAAATGGGGAGATTAGAGACGGTATATGCAAAACTTAAACTTTTAAAAATATCTTTACAAAATTTTAATTTTATATACATATACACTACTATGTATATATGTATATATATACATATATACATAGTAGTATATATATATATTTATGGGGTACGTGAGATACTTTGATACAGGCACGAAATGTATAATAATTACATCATGGTAAGTGGGGTATTCCTCCCCTCAAGCTTTTATCCTTTGTGCTACAAACAATCCAATTAAACTCTTAGTTATTTTTAAATGTACAATTAAATTATTATTGACTGTAGTCACCCTGTTGTGCTAGCAAAATACTAGGTCTTATTCATTCTTTTAAACTATTTTATTACACCAATTAACTATCCCCACTTTCTCCCCACTTTTCTACCCTTCTGAGCCTCTGGTTACCATTCTCCTACTCTCTTTCTCCATGAGTTCAATTGTTTTGATTTTTAGATCCCACAAATAAGTGAGAACATGCGAAATTTGTCTTTCTGTGTCTGTTTTATTACACTTAACATAATGGTCTCCAGCTCCATGTATTTTGTTGCAAATAATATTATCTGATTTTTTATGGCTGTGTATATGTACCACATTTTCTTTATCCATTCATCTGTTGATGGACACTTAAGTTGCTTCAAAATCTTGGCTGTTGTGAACAGTGTTGCAATAAACATGGGAGGGCACATATTTCTTTGATACACTGATTTCCTTTCTTTTGGGTACATACCTAGCAGTGGATTCCTGGATTGTACGATAACTCTACTTTCAGTTTTTGAGGAACTTCCAAACTGTTCTCCTTAGTGGTTATACTAATATACATTCCCACAAGCAGTGTATGAGGGTTCCCTTTTCTCCACATTCTTGCCAGCGTTTGTTACTGCCTGACTTTTGGATAAAAGTCATTTCAACTGGGGTGAGATGATATCCCGCTGTGGTTCTGATTTGCATTTCTCTGATGATCAGTGATGCTGAGCACCTTTTCATGTGCCTGTTTGCCATTTGTATGTCTTCTTTTGAGAAATGTCTATTCAGATCTTTTGCCCATTTTTTAATTGGGTCATTAGACCTTTTTGTATAGAGTTGTTTGAGCTCCTTATATATTTTGCTAATTAATCTCTTGTCATATGAGTAGTTTGCAAATATTTTCTTTCATTCTGTGGGTTGTCTCTTCACTTTGCTGTACAGAAGATTTTTAATTTGATGGGATCCTTATTTGTCCATTTTTGCTGTGTTTGCCTGTGCCTGTGGGGTATTACTCAAGAAATCTTTGCCCAGACCAATGTCCTGGAGAGTTTATCTAATGTTTTCTTGTAGTAGTTTCCTAGTTTGTGGCCTTAGCTATAAGTCTTTAATCCATTTTGACTGGATTTTTATATATGATGAGAGATCAGGGTCTAGTTTTATTCTTTTGCATTTGGATATCTAGTTTTTGCAGCAACATTTATTGAAGAGACTGTCTTTTCCCCAATGTACATTCTTGGCACCTTTGTTGAAAATGAGTTCACTAGGTGGAGCACAGTGGTTCATGCCTGTAATACTGGCACTTTGGGAGGCTGAGGCAGATGGATCACTTGAGCTCAGGAGTTCAAGACCAGTCTGGGCAATATGGCAAAATCCTGTCTCTACAAAATATTAGACAAAAATTAGCCAGGTGTGGTGGTGTGCACCTGTAGTCCCAGCTACTCAGGAGGTTGAGATGGGAGGATCACTTGGGCCCAGGAGGCAGAGGTTACAGTGAAGTGCAATTGGGCTACTGCACTCCAGCCTGGGTGACAAAGTGAGACCCTGTCTCAAAGAAAGCAAAAGAAAGAGTTCACTGTTGATGTGTGGATTTGTGTCTAGATTGTCTATTCTGTTTCATTGATCTATGTATTTTTCTTTTTTGAGACAGAATCTTGCCCTATCACCACACTAGAGTGCAGTGGCACGATCTCAGCTCGCTGCAACCTCCACTTCCTGGGCTCAAGCGATTCCCCTACGTCAGCCTCCCAAGCAGCTGGAACCACAGCCATGCGCCACCATGCCTGGCCATTTTTTTTTTATATTTTAGTAGAGACCGGGTTTCACCATGTTGGCCAGGATGGTCTCGATCTCCTGACCTTGTGATCCACCCACCTCAGCATTCCAAAGTGCTGGGATTACGGGCGTGAGCCACTGTGCCCAGCCATTTATGTATCTGTTTTTATGCCAGTACGATGCCATTTTCATTACTATAGCTCTGTAGTATAATTTGAAGTCAAGTAACATGATTCCTCCAGTTCTGTTCTTTTTGCTAAGGATAATTTTGGCTATTCTGCGTCTAGTGGTTCCATATAAATTTTAGGATATTTTTTCTATTTCCGTGAAGAATGTAATTGATATTTTCATAGAGATTGCATTGAATATATAGATTGCTGTGGATAGTATGGACATTTAAATGATTGATTCTTCCAATCCATGAACATGACATATTCCATTTTTTGGTGTCCTCTTTAATTTATTTCATCAATGTTTTTTTAGTTTTCATTGTAGAGGTCTTTCACCTTTTGGTTAAATTAATTTGATAAGTTAATGAATTGGTTAAGTCTTAGAATTAGTTTGGAAGTATTCCCTCCTCCTGGTTTTTGGAATAGTTTGAGAAGAATAATATTAGTTCTTCTTTAAATGTTTGGTAGAATTCAGCAGTAAAGTCATCGTGTCCAGGATTTTCTTTACTGGGAGACTTGACTATGGCTTCGATCTCATTACTAGTTATTGGTCTGTTCAGGTTTTGGCTTTCTTCCTGGTTCAATGTTAGTAGGATGCATCTAGGAATTTGTCTATTTCTTCTAGATTTTCCAATTCATTGGTATATAGTTGCTTATGGTAGCCACTAATGATCCTTTGAATTTCTGCAGTATCAGTTGTAATGTCTCCTTTTTCACCTTTGATTTTGTTTGTTTGGATCTTCTTGGTTTTTCTAGTCTGGCCAAAGGTTTGTCATTTTAAAAAATCTTTTCAAAAAACCAAGTCTCAGTTTTATTGATTTTTTTACATTATTTTCTTGGTTTCCATTCCATTTTTGTGTGCTTAGATCTTTATTTCTTCTACTAATTTGGGGTTCAGTTTGCTCTTACTTTTCTAATTCTTGTTTTTTGGTTTTTGTTTTGTTTTGTTTTGAGATGGAGTCTCACTTTGTCACCCAGGCTGAAGTGCAGTGGCGTGATCTGGGCTCACTGCAACTTCTGCCTCCTGGGTTCAAGTGATTCTCCTGCCTCAGCCTCCCAAGTTGCTGAGACTACAGGTGTGCACCACCACACCCAGCTAATTTTTGTATTTTTTTTAGTAGACACTGGATTTCACCATATTGCCAGGCTGGTCTTGAACTCCTGACTTCGTGATCTGCCTGCCTCAGCCTCCCAAAGTTCTGGGATTACAGGCATGAGCCACTGCATCCAGCCAGTTTTTCTAGTTCTTTAAGACCCATCATTAGGTTATTTATTTGAAGTTGTTTTTCTTTTTCAATGAGGCACCTACAGGTGTCAACTTTCCTCTTAGTATTGTTTTCACTATATTGATAGTTTTTAGTATGTTGTGTTTCCATTCTCAATTGTTTAAAGAAATTTTTTCAATTTCTTTCTTAATTTTTTCATTGGCCCACTAGTCATCATTCAGGAGCATATTGTTTATTTTCCATTTGTTTATGTAGTTCCCCAAATTCCTCTTGTTACTGATTTCTAGTTTTATTTTATTGTGGTCAGAGAAGATGTTTGATATTATTTCAATTTCATTGAATGTTTTAAGGCTTGTTTTGTGACCTAACATATGGTCTATCCTTGAGAATGATCCATGTACTGAGAAAATGAATGTGTATTCTGCAGCCATTGGACAAAATGTTCTGTAAATATCTATTAGGTCTATTTATTCTACAGGGTGTATTAAGTCCAGTGTTTCTTTGTTGATTTTCTGTTTGGAAGATCTGTCTTCCAAAGTGGGGTGTTGAAGTCTCCAGATATTATTATATTGGGGTCTATCTCTCTCTTTAGCTCTAATAATATTTGCTTTATATAGCTGGGTGCTTAAGTGTTGGTGCATATATATTTACAGTTGTCATATCCTCTTATTGAATTGACCTCTTTATCATTATATAATGACATTCTGTGTTGTTTCTTTTTACAGATTTTGTCTTGAAATTTATTTTATCTAATATATGTATAGTTACTCCTGCTCTTTTTTGGTTTCCATTGACATGAAATATCAGTCTATGTGTATCTTTATAGGAGAAGTGTGTTTCTTGTAGGCAACAGATTATGTGGTCTTGTTTTTTTGTTGTTGTTGTTTGTGTGTTTATTTAAGCACTGTGTGTCTTTTTATTGGAGAATTTAGTTCATTTATATTCAGTGTTATTATTGATAAGTAAGGACTTACTCCTGCTTTCTTGTTATTTTTTTCTGGTTGCTTTGTGATCTTCTCTTCCATCTTTCCTTCGTTCTTGTCTTCCTTTTTGTGCAGGTATTTTCTCTGGTGGTATGATTAAATTTTTTGGTTTTTACTTTTTGTGTATCTGTTGTATTTTTTTTTAATTTGGGGTTATCATGAAGCTTGCAAATGCTGCTTCATAACTCATTATTTTAAATTGATAAGAACACTGAATGCATTAACAAGCAAGAAGAAAACTAATAAAAGCTCTACGCTTTAACTTTGTCCCCCTGCTTTTAATTTTTTTGTTTCTCTTTATGTCATATTGTACTATGTCTTAAAGTTGTAATTACTATTTTTTATTGGTTAATTGTTTAGTCTTTCTGCTTAAGAGTAGTTTACATCCCACAATTCCAGGGTTATAATATTCTGTGATTTTCTGCGTGCTTGCTATTGTCAGTGAGTTTTGCACCTTCAGATGATTTCTTATTGCTCATTAATATTCTTTTCTTTCAGATTGAAGAATTCTCCCTAGCATTTTTTGTAGGACAGGTCTGCTGTTGATGAAATCATGAAGATTTTGTTTGTCTGGGAAAGTCTTTATTTCCCCTTTATGCTTGAAGGATATTTTCACTGGTTATATTATTCTAATGTAAAAGTGTTTTTCCTTCAGCACTTGAAATATGTCATGCTACTCTCCCCTAACCCATAAGGTTTCCGCTGAAAAGTCTGCTGCCAAACATATTGGAGCTCAATTGTATGTTATTTGTTTCTGTTCTCTTGCTGCTTTTAGGATCCTTTATTTCTGACTTTTGGGAGTTTGATTATTAAATGTCTTAAGGTAGTCTTCTTCCAGCTAAATTTGCTTTGTATTCTATAGCCTTCTGGTACTTGGATATTGATATCTTTCTCTAGGTTTGGGAAGTTCTCTGCTAGTATCCCTTTGAATAAACCTTCTACCCCTGTCTATTTCTCTACCTTATCTTTAAGGCCAGTAACTCTTAGGTTTGCCCTTTTGAGGCTAGTTTCTAGATCTTGTAGGCATATTTCATTATTTTGTCCCCTCTGCCTGTGTGTTTTCAAATGGCCTGTCTTCAAGCTCACTCATTCATTCTTCTGCTTGATCAATTCTGCTCTTAGGAGACTCTGATGCATTCCTCAGTATATCAATTGCATTTTTCAACTATATAATTCCTGCTTGATTCTTTTTAATTATTTCAGTCCTTTTGTTAAATTTATCTGATAGAATTCTGAAATCCTTTTCTGTGTTATCTTGAATTTCTTAGAGTTTCCTCAACACAGCTATTTTGAATTGTCTTTTCAAAAACTCACCTATCTCTATTTTTCCAGGATTGGTCCCTGGTGCCTTATTTAGTTCCTTTGGTGAGGTCGTGTTTTCCTGGCTGGTATTGATGCTTGTAGATGTTTGTCAATGTTGGGCATTGAGGAGTTAGGTCTTTATTGTAGTCTTCACAGTGCTATTCTTCATGGGAAGACTTTCCACGTATTCAAATGGGCTTGGGCCCCAAGCCTAATAATGCTGTGGTTCTTGCAGACCCACAGTTACCACCTTAGCGGTCTTGGATAAGATCCAGAAGAATTCTCTGGATTACTAGGTAGAGATTCTTGTTCTCTTCCCTTAATTTCTCTCAAACAAATGGCATCTTCCTCTCTGTTCTTAGCCACCTGGAACCAGGGGTGGGGTGATGTAAGCACCTCTATGGCCACCACCACTCAAATTGCCCTGGGTCATACCTGAAGCCAACACAGCACTGGGTCTCACCCAAGGCCCACTGTATCCAGTACCTGGCTACCACCTATGTTTGATCAAGGCCCTAGGGCTGTACAATCAGCAGGTAGAAAAGCCAGCTAGGTTTGCATCCTTCCTTTCAAGGCGACAAGTTCCCCCAGGCCCAAAGTGGGTCCATAGATGCTGTCTGGGAGCCAGAGATCGGAGTAAAAAAACCCATAAATCTACCTGGTATTCTACTTTTCTGTGGCTAAGCTGTCATTCAAACCACGAGACAAGTCCTTGCCACTCTTTCCTCCCCTTTCCACAGGCAGAGGAGTCTTTCCTCATGCCTCCACCACCACTGGCCCATGGGGAGTTGGGCCAGACCACTGCTAATGTTCCCTTAAGGCCCAAGGACATTTCAGTCAGCTTGTGGTGAATGCTGCCAGGCCTGGGACTCAATCATCAGAGCAGTAGATTCCCTTATGGCCCAGGGCAGGTCCAGAAATTCTGTCCAAGAGCCTAGGCCTGGACTCAGGGACCCCAAGAGCCTGCATGGTGCTCTACCCCTCCTGTGGCCGAGCTAGTAACTGAAGCTAGCACATCTCAGAGTCTCACCCAAGGCTCATGGTGTGTATTCCCTGCATATCACTGTTGGTTATTGAGGGCCTAAGGGCTCTTTAGTCAGCAGGTGATAAATCCTGCAAGGACAAGGTAGCATTTTTCCTTCTGGGCCAGGGTATGTCTAACAATATCTGGGAACCAGGGTATCATGAGGCCCCTGGGAATGGGGGCCTCATGACTCTGCCTGGAGTCCTATCCTACTGTGGCTGAGCTGGTATCTGAGATGCAAGACAAAGTTGTCTTTACTCTTCTCTCTTCTCTCCTCGAGCAGAAGGAAGAAGTCACGTTTGTTGCTGCCAGCTGTGCTGAGTGGTGTTGGGGCAGATGGTGCAAGCTTCATCTGACATCCACCTAGATTATGCACTACTCCAGTCCATTGGCTCTAAGCCCAGCACAGCATCAGGACTTGCCTAAGACATTTTACATTGTTTTAGTAATCATCATTTACTAGTAGTGGTATTGTTATTGTTATTCTGAGGCTGTTGTATGTATAATGTAGGATAAAGCAAATGAATAATTAGAATAATTTGGATCATTCTAATTCTATTATTTCTGTGTTCTTGAGGACCAGAATCCTCAGTTCAAAAAAATGGAAAGACATAATTGTATAGACGAGGTAAGGTTGTAGATCTAAACTTGAATTTTAATTTTTAATTATCTATTTATACACACACACACACACTCTCTCTCACTACCCACCCCGCCTACCTCTGTTCACTGAAAAAGGCCTAGAACATACGACCAAGAAATACAACGAGCCTATTATGCCCAGATGTGGTTGTGATATACCATTTCCCATTGAAAGAAGTCAGGGCATCTTGGAGAAATGGCTGATCCCAGGTCTGGGCAGAAGATGTACAAGATGAGCCTGGAACAGGTCATGAAAAAAGGTCTTAGAAGCCAATTTAAAGAGATTCCCACTAGCCAAAGATGACAACTTGAGCTTTAATAAGGATAGTCATTGCAACGGATTGGAAACCATGTTTAGACATGGTTTAGTATATTTATATTCATGAGTTCATAATGACATTTAAAAATTATCTAATTGATTATATTCTGAGGGTTACAAGGAACCACTTTACCTTGAAAACTGAGTAAATACGAGGAAATAAGCACTTTTCTTGTCACTGCTATTTAAATATATTATTTGAATAACCAAGTAATGAATGAGGGGCAGCATCTCTGTATAAAATTATTCTAGCTGATAAATGAAATCTAAATGATTTATGGATCCAGAGTCTAGACATTAGACATTGAGCACCAATAACTGCTAATACTAAAAAAAGAGCAAAAAGCAGGCATTATGTGTTCCTAATGAAGTGCATAGCTTTGGCCAAAAGAATTGAACTTGAGCTTGATCAAGCCTCAGAATCCAGCTGTCAAGTTCAGGAATACAGAGACAGTTCACCGTGTTGAACTGCCCACAAGTATGCAGGCAACAGACTCCAGACTGGGGGAAATTCCATCGGGCAAATGAATGAATAAATTGTAAGGAAAGGAAAGAGATGAAGGAGGAATCCTTAAATTAAAAGAGAGCCAGAAGACATAAAGTTTCAAAAACTAGGCAAGACTAGTGTCTAGGAATGCACTTGGGTGATAAATCATAAGAGAAAAAAAACACAAGGAAGTGATTACTCTAAAAGTCAGGGAAGTCATTACTTTTGGAGAGGAGGCAGAGGCTGCGGTTGGGATAAGGACATGGGGGGCGCTTTTTGGGTGGTTGGCAAAGTTCCATATCTTAACCTGCATAGTTATTATGAGGTGTTCACCTTATAATGATTCACTAAACCATTTATTTTGTCTGTGTGGTTTTCTATATCTGTGTTTTGTTTCACAATAAACAGGTAAAAAATAAAAACCAAAAAAAGTCATGGAAACGTAAGTGGAATTTAAAGCCTTTGGGAATGGATAACTTCATTTGGTAGAGAGGATAGATGGGGCACGCAGCCCAGGACTGAGCCTTGGGGGCACTCCAAGGTTTGAATGTCTGGTAAGAAGACGATATTGAGAGGGAGCTGCCGTTGAGGCCAGAAAACAAAGCAATATCTATAAAGGAACAGATGAATGAGGTACCAGGGAAGCTTAGAGAAGAAAGTATTTCAAGATGGAGTAAATGCTTTAACTGCTCAATGCTGCTGGGAGACTAGAGTGAGCATAGATTACCCATGGGCTTTGGTGCAATGGAAGTGATTGGTGACTTCAGTAAGCACCGTCTCAAAGTGGTGGCGATAGAAGCCCAGTAGAGTGGGTTCAGGTGAGAACGGAAAGTGAGATGAAGGCATAGTTTCAAGGGGACCTTGAGTGATGTAAAAGAGAGGGCAAGCGATGGGTCTCAGGAAAGCCCTTGACTGTCTTAGTGTCAGGCACAATGCAAGTCAGACTCAGCCCCAATGGATGGCAGGGCACTCTGCTTGGAAGATGAGCTAAATGGTTTGTTCTGCTGAAGTCCATCACCCCCACTTCCCACGCACCCTGTCTCACGAGCTGCTCTGCCCAATGCAGGATGCTGCAGACAGACCTGCAGCAGGGCAGGCAGCAGCCAGCTGCTGTTCTACATGCAGGGCTAGCAGGGCCTGAAGGGCGGGAGGCACCGCACTTGCGGGCAATAGCAGCCAACTGCTGAGATGGGATGCCAAGCAGATCAAAGCCGTCAGCTGAGATTTCTGATCCCCATCGCCACCTGCCTTGGCAAAGTCGAGAGAATGTATTCTCCCTGTGTCTTGTTGGTGCCTTCCCTCTGAAGCTCAGTCACAGCCAGTTCCCATCCTGGTGAGATGGGGGAGGAAGGGCTGGCACCTGAAGATAAGGCAGGCCAGGGCTGGTGGAGACGCAGCCGATGGGGAGTGGACTCTGGCTTGTCGGCAGAGAGGAGCAGAGTAGCCTTTTGTTCATTCCATGATCAGAACCAAAAAGTTGAAGCAGAGAAGTTTCACAGCAGGGCTGGATACCCTCTTCAAAGCAGCCTGGCAATGTAGAAAGAGCATGTGTAGTCTTCCATCCACACCAGCCTGGTGTTCCCCTTTCTTAGTTAAGTTTCCAAGGCTCAATCCCCTCTCCTGTAGCCACCTGCCCTGCCCATGGGCAGAGGCATTCTATCAGGATGGCATGGTGACAACCAGCCAGGCTTGATTTTCCTCATCTATATGGAAATAATAATAGTGCCTACTTGCAGAATTACTATCAGAAATGGATTCCTATGCTTAAAAGGCTTAGAACAGTGCTTACTACACAGGTGGGGCCAATCGTAGCTCATCTGGCCCCCTTGAGTTTCCCATGGGCTCGGCCTGCTTTCCTGGCCTCTGTGTCAGGAACTCAAAAGGCGCTCCCACAGGTCTGAGCCTGGGCCTCTTCCAGGCCCTGCTTCATGGACCAGAGCTCACTTGGAGGTGAGAGTCTGTACATCAGGACTGCTCACTGCCCAGTGAGGTTAGAGGTGCAGGGACCCTGGAGATGATTTTCTCATTGAGAAAACTGAGGCCCACAGGGAAGGAATGCTTTTCTATTGCTTCTAGAAGTTTCTCTTTCATTCTGTGTTTCTCTGAGACAAGATATCTCTTATTTCAATGTATACTTATTGGGGCAAAATTCTGCATTGTAATATAGGGGTGCTTTGGAAGCCCAAGATCTAGGGGTGAGTGTGTCCTCAGGTGACAGTGCTCTGCGTCAGTATGTGTATGCAGTTTCTAGCATTTGTGATGAATTTACACTGATATGGTACAATCACACATCTGCCTAATATCCAGAGAGCAGGCCTAAACTAGTGGTGACTTTTGTGACTCCAAACAGAGTCACACTAACAAGATCACACACAGACTAATCCCATTACCCTTGCCCTAGGACTGTGCTCCAGCCAGCTGACCTCGGATGTCCCAACGTCATCCACCAGGGCAGCCCATCTGGTGGCCAAAGCCTGTGTTTGGGAAACACAGATGGCCGGTTTGCATTACCTGGAACAGCTTGGGATGCGGACTATGTGGACAATTGGCTGAACTTTTGCAGATTCAAGCAGATGTTTGGCATCACATAGGTGTAGATTGTCTCTCCTCCCCTTCTGAGCCAACTCACCACTTCAGTAATTTTAATAAAATGCCTGAGCCTGGCTGTACTCTACAATTGACAACTGTTATACCTGAGCATAGCATGGGGTTGTAGTTAGGCTGCTGGGAAAGTCATATGCCGGCCATGCACCTGCTGTTGATGTGAAAACCGATGAAAGCTAGACAATCACAGCCAGCCTCTCCTTCCCTCACCCTCACATGAATGGCATAGCCTTCAGCTAGAGAAAGGTTAGGGACTGAGGCATCCCCAGAGGAACTTGCTGACCCCACATTACCCAGAGCTGCCCCATGGCCCTGTCCCAGCTGGGACTCTCAGCATCATGCCCCTTCATGCACTCCACCCATATAGGGCCCCAGCTGGCAGAGGGGGGGTGGACTGCCAGGAAGTGATCCAGCATTGCCTGGTAACCTGGGAGGAACTATCTCTGGCATCTGCCTGGGATCCTGGCCTCCCTAGGTTGGTCCAGAGGAGATTACCCCAGTGTCTGTGCTCCCATGGAGCTGAGTGACTAGTGAGGAATGGGAGCATTGTCCCTTTGCCTCTCTTGTCCATCAGTCAATCCCCCTCCCATGAGTGCCTCGGTTAGTGTATCTGCAAAGTGTGGTGGCCTCTCCCGCCCTTCTCCTGGCCATGTCTCTGCGTAATAATTTACAGATCAGTGTAAATTCATCACAAATGGTAGGCCCTCTCCTGGGTCACTCTCACCTTACCATAGAGATGAGGCATGTTTCTTTGGTTTTATTTGAACACAAGGGCTGAGACTGCATTGAGTGTCCAACTCTACCTCATATTTCTGGGGTCTTCCAGTCGGACCAGGGACCCTCAGGAGGAGGGGCCTCAGTAAAGCTGTGGATTGTGTGTGTGAGGGGCAGGTTTCTGGCACCTGCTCCAGAACCCCACTGCTGTGCTGTCTCCCTTTTGCTAGCACTGAGCATTTACCAGGTGCCAGGTGCCTTTCTGAGCACCTGCATGCATTAATTCATTTACCACTCACAGTATCCTCCACTTTACACTTGAGGAATTGGAGATATAGAGAAAGAAGCTGAGAAACTGTGGCCTCAGTTTTCACAGCTGAGAGGTGGCAGAACAGGCAGTGTGTTCTTAACCACTGTGCAACACTGCCTGTATGCAAAAACAACAAACATGTAGATTTCCCTCCTCAGGTGGCCTTCTGTTCATGTGAGTGCCCCACAGGGGACCTTAACTTTACAGATTAAATATAAAATGCCTTTTGTTTTCATGGATATCAGTATACACGCACGCGTACATACGCAGGCAAGCATAGACACACTCACATCAACCAATTGTCATTACCCTGCTATTCATTTATTCATTCATTTATTTATTCTAACCAGCAAAGCCCAGTGGGCCCCTGCGGGGTAAAATGCAACTCCTGCCCTGGGGGAATTCTCTGGCTAACGGGAGCCATAGATCTGTGAATATGCAATGGCTCTAGGGTAGCTGCAGCAATAGAGGTATGTGTAAACTACCATGGGGACACAGAGGAACAAATATGATGTGGGAATCTGGAGACTGGGCTCTCATCTCAGCAATTAAGGAAAGGTTTGGTCAAATTTACAGGAGAAAAACAACCCCATAGTCCAGGCACTGTGGCTCACGCCTGTAATCCTAGCACTTTGAGAGTCTGAGGCTGGTGGATCACCTGAGGCCAGGAGTTCAAGACCAGCCTGGCCAATATGGTGAATCGCCATCTCTATTAAAAACACAGAAGTTAGCTGGGCATAGTGGTGTGTGCCTGTAGCCCCAGTCACTTGGAAGGCTGAGGCATGAGAATTGCTTGAGCCTGGGAGGTGGAGGTTGCAGTGAGCTGAGATTGTGCTCCAGTCTGGGCAACAGAGCAAAACTCCGTTTTTTGTTTTGTTTTGCTTTGTTTTTTAAAGTGGGCAAAGGACATGAACAGACACTTTTCAAAAGAAGACATACATGCAGCCAAAAAACATATGAAAAAAAAAGCTCAATATCAATGATCCTTAGAGAAATACAAATCAAAACCATGAGATACCATTTCACATGTGTCAGAATGACTATTACTAAAAACTCAAAAAATAACAGATGCTGTTGAGGTTGCAGAGAAAAGGGAAACTTATACACTGTTAGTGGGAGTGTAAATTAGTTCAGCCATTGTGGAAAGCAGTATGGTATTTCCTCAAAGAGCTAAAACCAGAACTGCCATTTCACCCAGCAATCCCATTACTGGGTATATACCCAGAGGAATAGAAATCATTCTACCATAAAGACACATGCACGTGAATGTTCACTGCAGCATTATTCACAATAGCAAAGACATGGAATCAACCTAAATGCCCATCAGTGACAGATTAGATAAAGAAAATGTGGTACGTATACACCATGGAATACTATGCAGCCATAAAAAGAATGTGATTGGCTGGGTGTGGTGGCTCATGCCTGTAATCCCAGCACTTTGGGAGGCCGAGGCAGGTGGATCATGAAGTCAGGAGTTTGAGACCAGCCTGGCCAACATGGTGAAACCCCGTCTCTACCAAAAATACAAAAATTAGCTGAGTGTGGCGGCAGGTGCCTGTAATCCCAGCTACTCCGGAGGCTGAGGCAGGAGAATTGCTTGAACCCAGGAGGCAGAGGTTGCAGTGAGCAGAGATTGCACCATTGCACTCCAGCCTGGGTGACAGAGCAAAACTCCATCTCAGAAAAAAAAAAATGAGAGTGTGTCTTTTTCAGGAACATGGATGGAGCAATTTTACTCAGCAAACAAATTCAGGAACAGGAAACCAAATAAAGCATGTTCTCGCCTATAAGTGAGAGCTAAATAATGAGAACTTATGAACACGAAGAAGGGAACAAGAGACACGGGTCTACTTGAGGGTGGAAGGTGGGAGGAGGGAGAGGGGCAGAAAAGTTAACTATTGGGTACTGGGCTTAATACCTGGGCAATGAAGTAATCTGTATAACAAACCCCCGTTACATGAGTTTACCTATGTAACGAAACTTCATGTGTACCCCAAACCCAAAATAAAAGTTTTGGTGTAATAGAATCTTGGAATTAGCCATAAAGAAGACCTGGGTTCAAATCCCAGCTGTCCTCATTACTGCCTGGGGAATTGTTGCAAAGATGATGTGCTGAAGGATTTGGCACAAAGTTCCACACGGATGTTTTTTTGAAAATTTTGTTGACCAACTTGCTTTGTTACCTTGAACGAGTCAGCTAACGTTGTTGGGTCTCAATTGTCTTATTTATAAAATGGGAGCAATAGTATCTGCCTTGAGTATCTTTAAAGCTGCTGGTAAAGAGAAAAGTATTTACTGTGGGTGGAAGGGTTTTAATATGTGAACTTTGATCTTCATTGTAATGAGTAGCACAGTGAGGCCGGCGTGGGAGTCATACAGAGGGAAGCCAGCGTGTTAAGGGCACAGTCACAGAATCAGTCCTCTAAGGTGCACAGCTGAAAGATCCTAGAGACAGGGATGGAGCTCAGTCCTGTGTAATTCTCCCTGCACCCCGGTCTCTCTCGTGAAGTAAGCGTGAAGCACTTTGCAGGGATAGAGTGTTTTAGAGAGGCTTCCTAATAACAAGCTACAAGCTGTCCAGGGGGAATGGGGCTTGCAGGAACGTTAATGAGGCTGTTGGGTGTCTGTTAAAGCTCCGCTCCATCAGACTCCACCACCAACAGCCGCTGGGACTTGGGAATGTCTGGAAACGGCGTGGGGTTCAGGCTTCCTTTTTCCCCACTGGATGCTGGGCACAGCAAGACCCACAACCCCACTGTCCCTGGCCCTTGTCAGTCAGGTAGCCTTTTTTGTTGCTGTTCATATGTTTTACTTTGGGGTTTTAATTAGTACTAAACGTGCAGGAAGAAAGAACTGAAGAGCTTGTTCTCTGGCTGCATATGTACAAGAAGGACAACAGGAGTAATGTCGACTGCCGTTTGCCCTATGCCAGGCTCTGGGCAACGGGGGCAGCCACGGTGTCCCAGCAACTGACTGGGCAGCCAGAGAATGGCGTGCTCCCTTTCCTGGAAGAGGAGTAAAAAGGAATCAGGAAGAGACACAGGTAGGGTAGGAATTGTGGGGCAGTGCAGGGAAGAAGGGGTGGCATTTGTATAAAAAGACTCATGAGGAGATTTATGTGGAAGTTACTGCTGGAAAAAGCAACAGTTCTAAGTAGAATATTAATGGAATCCATTTTCTTGCCATCTCCTGCAGGAACACTTTGGAAGTGCAGGGAAAAAAAAATCGCTTTGCAGTAATAACTGTTATTTATATAAGAGAACAGCATTGAATATATCAAAATGTGAAGTTTCAAGGTAATAACTGGACCCTCAGAATCATCATTATCCATTTAAAAGGCAATTTCTAGGCTTGGAAATTGATAGAAAAAAATAGCTCAATTCTACCAAGGTGGTAAATAAATTTGTGTTTCATTTTTATGATTTGATTTTGTTCCGAACCTGATGGGACTTGATGGCCGAGGGGAATTGAGTAGGGATGTAAATGGGAATGACCTTCCCGGCTCATCCTTGCTGATGTCCAAATATGACAGCTGGGACGAGGCCTCCCGTTTTCATCCTGGTCACAGCTGGAGGGAAAACAGTGGAGACAGACGAGGTGACTCCAGCCAGAGTCCACTGGGCATCTTCTAGAACGCTTCCTCCTGGATCCCGTGATTCTCTCCTGCCTGCCAAGTTAAGCAGCATGGGTGAACACTGCTCTGGCTTTTTTCTAGTCACACTAAATCTAGATATTTTTTTCTCTCAAAAAATGGGAAACATTCCATACATACTGTACTACAATGAGCCCATTTTACTGTCTCATGAATGGCTTTCCATATCAGTTCATGTACATCCATCTACTTTTTTTCAAAAGCTGTGTGCTTGTCCTCTAATACCTCGTCCTCTATACTGTCATTGAACTAACTTTTCCCCTTTAGATGGACATATGGGTTGTTTCCATCCCTGTGCCTGGGTCTTTGTACATTTGCAGGAGGATTTCTGGAGAGTAATTCCTAGAAGTGAAAGATGTGGGTGAAAGGATATGAACATTTAAAAATAGAATCAACTGGGCATTGTTGACCTTGAAAAATGAGATTCAACAATGTTTGTCCTCTGGATCAAATGGATTTTCATTATGTCGGACTACTGGGCAAAACTCTGAAAGATCTTTTGGGAATTGGCGATTTTGCTTATTTAGAGACTAGGATGAAGATTTGAGAAAGAGATAGAGCTTGTTTTGGACTGTAGAACAACTGATGATAAGAGTGGTGTGACTTGAGAGGTATTCAGAAGGGTAGTGATAAGCCCCTTTGCAACCCCAGCTAGTGATAGTAGCAGCTACCACAGACCACTGACGATGCATGTGGCACCTGGGGCTTGCTGTCCAACCCGGCATTGTGATTCCAGCTCTGCTCTTAATGAGCTTGGGACTTGGGGATGTTTTTTTAACCTCTTCCTGGGTGAAATGGAACCATCACAAATACTTACAGATACTTCACAGAGTCATTGTAAAAAGTAAATGTGGTAGCTCTTGCAGTATTTCTTTGTAAAGAATAAGGTGTTTCTTAAATGTCAGTGTTTTTATTAATCATGTATTTGAGGTTGATTTAAAGCCGACCAAAGTGTTCTTTTCTTTTCCTCCCCACTCCACCATAGTGCTCAGAGCCCTGAGACCTAAAGGACAGAGATGTGTTTGTTTCTTCTTTGCCCTTTGACCTTGAGAAAGTTAAATAACCCCTCTAAGCTGGAGCTTACCTCTCTGAAAACTCAAGGGAGGCACGAGTGTGTAAGAAGCTCAGCCCTGTAGCCATCAGCAGCTCTGCTGATTTTTAAGATAGAGTGTGGGACAGGTAGGTGTGTCGGTAGTAGGTGGAACAGGTGGATAGGTTATGAGAGCAAGAGGAGAAGAGCAAACTGTTCCTTCCTCCAGCCCCCTTTTCTGTCCTAGCCAGGAGGGGAGGGCTCTGTGCCCTCAGACCCCAGGGTCAATGAAGTGATGACATAAGAAATGCTTTAGGAGCAGAGGAACTGTTCTAGGTAGCAGGCGGGGAGGAGCTTCTGCTTACCCGAAACGGAGAATGAAGGCTCCATTTCTAGTCAGCCACAATCCATTCCAGAGAAATCAAGAAATATTCATGAGCTGCAAGCATTGGATGGCAAGGTCTCTCTGTCATCATCAAGAATGACAGCTTCCTCAGACAAGAGGCAGAGCTCAGGTTTCCCACCTTCTCTTAGCACATTACTCAGTAGGATTTCAAACACAGACAGTTCCTGAATGAATGCAGTCACTACCTATGGAAGCAAAGGTTGGAGGATGGGAATAACTCAGCAGAATGGTTAGGACTATGAAATTGGAATCCTGGCTCCACCACTGGTAGGCTGTGTGATATTGTGGAAACTGCCTCCCTTTCTGAGCCAGAGATGATGGGCTTGCTGTAAGAATTAAATGAAATCTCTGGCTTTTTTTTTTTTTTAAAGTAAGCACTCAATAATTGGTAGCTCTGAGGTATGTCATCCCTGAAGTAACAGGTGCATGCTCTTGCCAGACTCTAACAAGCAATTCAGGTCCACAAACTCAAGCCTTTCTCCGTATCAGCAGACCTACTGCCTTGATCTTCTAACAACCTCTAATGAGTATAGTATAATCATTAGTTAAATAAACAAACAATTAGTGGATGAACAGACAGCTCTTCCTCAGCACATCCTATTAATCCTCTGGTCTTTAGTTCACATTAGTTGGAAGCTGATTAACTGCACATCACAACAGGCACTGGGCAGCTTCAGTTCTGAGCCAGACCTATGCATCCCCAGCCTGTCTTGACTTGCTCCAGTCTCCTCCCCTCCTAGGATGTGTGACAAACCAAGTCAGTGTTAGCAGTGGGAAAATGTCTGGAAGGGAGCCAGGAAGTGATGGAAAAAGTCCAACACCCCATAAACGGATTACCCTAGATGTAAAGTCAGGAGTGTTAAGGTGGTTTGAGGCTGTTGGAAAACCTAGACAGATAGCTAGGACTTTAGAAATTGCTTTAGAGGTCTTCAGAACAATGTAAGGTGAAGGAGAGAGATGAGGCTGCCAGGGTTCCCGGTTCTAAGCACTGTTCCCATTTGTGGTATTTTTGCTTAATGATTTATTTTGAGCACAGCTCAGTAGTACTGCTAATATTTTTGGTATTGTGGTTAATATTGTGAACATGATTGTCAAATAATTTAATCAGAATTTTATCAAGATGTCTAGAAGTGGACCTAGGGCCTGGCACAAAATCTTGCAGTGTGTGCATAGTTACGCACACATGCAAACATACGCGCCCACACATGCCAATTTTCAAGCCTCACCCTCTCCAGTGTGCTTTTCAAATAAGATTTAGGGTGAGGGCCATGATGAGTAAACTTGACTGTTTGTAACCCAAGCCCATGATCCAGCAACTAAGTGGTTTAATTACGCTTATCACTGCCAGGCGCCTCTGTGGATTAATGTATCTAATTCAATATCCTCTCTAAGAAGCACCATTGGGGACTGTGATTCTGCTCTGAGGTGCAGCCTTCAGCCTCTCTGTTCACCACTAAGAGCTTGGCTGGGGAGTTGGTGTTTGTCTCCCGAGGTGGTCTGTGGGAAGCTGGCCTGACAGGTCAATCTCTCCTCTCTCCCCGTCTCCCTCCTCCTCTAGCACTTGGCTGTTGTGTCCATTGGAAACCTTCCCAGACTCCCCCTTCCTCCTCCTGGCTCCTTCCACCCCCTGCCGAGCACTTTTAATTTGCTTGGAATAATTGATTCTGTCTTCCTCTTGCACCTCATTTTCTCCTCACTTTTATTTATCACCTTGAAACTTCTCCTTGATATACACAGGCCCCATGTCTATGGGGAGGTGAGAGAAGGGTGCTGCTGTGTAGCGGGTGGGTCGTAGTTAGTGCCTCTGCTATCAGATCCACAGTTTCCACTTCTCCCCATGCACTGGTGACCTCATGGCTGTGTCTCCAAGTCTAGGAAGTGCCTGGCACACAGGAGAGTAATGCATAGCTGTAGAAGAGAGTGAGGAAGGAAGGAATGAAACATGCCTGTGTTCTGCTGACTCTGGCGTTTGCAACTGGCTTTTCCTGCCAATGGCAAGTGGCCTCCCCCTACGTCTCACACCTAGTGACCATTCATGTTAGCACTCAACACTCAGTCTCTCTATAAAGCCCTCCTTGGTCACCAGTAGCTCTTTGCATGAAAGAGGTAAGGTTTCTATTGAAACCACTGGACAGCAAATTGTCCAGGGCCCTTCAGGAGTTGAAGGAGAGGCTGGGCAAGCTGTCACCTTCCACCTGCCCAAGACTGTTAGGGAAATCTGCCTGTCATTCCTGGGTAGCTTTTCTAAGGCCTCCTTGTCTTTCTCAAAAATGTTGATGCTGTAGCCACAGAGCCAAGTCAAATGAATTAGAAATGGGAACCCACTAACTTTCTGATCCAGGCTTTGTGGCCGTTTTTAAGTTATTTGAGCTCCTATCTCCTCCTTCTGCTGATCTGTGAGGATTAGAAATTGCCTAAGGTGGGTATATTTAAGCAGGAATGAGAACGCTCCGTTGGGCTTGGGATTTTGTAGGTAGAGTTGGATCCCTGCTTGGTACTTTTTTATTATAATTTTTGCTCCAGAGGAGTTCTACCAGCATGCCCCCTACCCCACCCCACTTCCGACATCCTTACAGTCTTCTGATCTGACTGGGGAAAGACACAAATCACTGCAGGACTCCGGAGTAGATGACCTCTGGCCACTGGTAGCTGTGGTGCCGGGTCAGAAGGAAGTCCCCTCCTCTCTTCTGTGGCTGAGGTACCATGGGCAGGTGTCGGGGGAGGCAGTTGTCAACAGGGCCCCAAGAGTCTATTTGTTCACATATGGTGTCGAGGAGCTACAGGGAAGCAAACAGTCCTACTTCTGTCCTTCTGTCCTTGTGCCACCCACTTTTGTGGAAACCATTTGACTGCTGGACTCAGAGCAATCTGTAGAGATTTCCAGGCAGGAAGAGAGGGTGCAAAACAGAGCAGAGGAACTCTCCAGAATGAATCACACCAGAAGGCCTGGGTTTGTCCAGCTGAGAACTGAGGGTGTAGCCAAGCACAATGAGCACAGCCTCAGAGAGGATAGACAGCAGGAAGATGCCAGCACTGCTTTGCAGTGGGGAGCCCTCGCTAAGGCCAGTGGCAGAGAAGGGGTCCCACAGCACAGCCTTCAGCATCTCAGCCTTGGTGGGACTCCACAGAATGGCAGCGGGCTCGGCACAGGGAAAGTTTCAGAATCATTTTAAAGTTTCTTTCATGCTGTTAATGTTTTGTTGACAGGTTAGAAAGGGAAATCAATCTGGCAGTGGGTCCTGAGTTTAGGGTTGTTTTCTATGTATACAAGAGCCATTTGTGAATGTGCTTTGTTAGCTGTGTGAGGGGTAGATCAGGGAGGCCAGCAGCCTTGGGTAGAAAATCCCACAGTTTTAGCACTGGAAGGAGTCTCAGAGGTCCTGGTTTAGCCTCATTTTACAGGTGAAGAAACTGAGGCAGAGAAGGAAAGTGACTTGCTGTAGTTCGCAGGCTACTTTGTGGCAGAGTTGAGACAGGACGTGTGGCTCATGAATCCCAGTCTGGCAGTTGCAACCCTACAAGAAGGGGTGGTAAGCTCCTGAAGCACCAAGTGTTTCTCGTCTGGTTCATGCACAGTAGTCATTAAAACATGTTCACTGAATTGAAAAAAAACAAATTGCCAAGACATAGTCTTGGCACACCCTAACCCTGCCGTGGTTATAAAAAGGGATCTTCAAATTAGAAACCTCTTTTTTTTTTTTTTTTTTGATACGGAGTTTCTCTGTGGTCCAGGCTGAAGTGCAGTGGTGCGATCTCCGGTCACTGCAGCCTCTGCCTCCCGGGTTCAAGTGCTTCTCCTGCCTTAGCTTTCTGAATAACTGGGATTACAGGCATATGCCACCATGGTTGGTTAACTTTTAAAATTTTTATTTTTAGTAGAGACAGGATTTTGCCATATTGGCCAGGCTGGTTTCAAACTCCTGACCTCAAGTGATCTGCCCACTTTGGCCTCCCAAAGTGCTGGGATTACAGGCATGAGCCTCCATGCCTGGCCTGGAAAACTCTGTTTCTTTCATTCTGTTACTCCCTCATCTAGAAGACAGGCTCTCCAAAGTGAGGTACTCTGTGTTCCATTTAACTAATATATTAATAACCTACTGATGAGCTATTCTGTAATGGACACTGTATGAGTACTTTGGATAGATGCTTCTATAGAATCTTCGCCAAATCAGAAAGTAGGCAGTATTATCTGCATCACAGATGAGGAAGTGGAAACTCAGAGAAATCAAATTCAGATCACATGGTGGGTTAGTGGTTGTGTCAGGATTTGAACCCACATTTGTAGGCTCCTAAGGAACAGATGTGCAGTAAAGTCTTTTGCAACATGAAAGTTAACTGGGGAAGGTTCCTGTCTGCACGTCTGCATCTAATTTGACCTGTGTACAGAGGACACAAGGTGGGAAGACTCCAGTGTGAGAACCACAGTAGAGAGGGAGCGGTTCTTTTCACCTTGGCACAGCCCCCCCAGGCTTGCCCACTACCCAGACCCCCTACTTCAAGCACAATTAACAAGCTCTCTGTGGCCAGCTCAGAACCCATGCCTGGCAGGGGCAGGCAGAGCCTTGCCAGCGGGAAGCACATGGTAAGGAAGCTGCCGGGGAGAGGGCAGAGGATGGGGCAGGAGGTGCTACAGTGCCATTCCAATTTAAAAAGAAAAGAAACAGAAAAAAGAAAAAGCCTTAGCAGTTCTTGGCTCCAAATCCCAATTTGCATCTCATCTGGGAGTCATTTGCATAGGAAGTCCTATCGGTAGCTTTATGAAATAAAATAAATAAAATAAATGGCCGATGAGGCTGCCAAGCAGACTCCCATAAGCCTGTGCTCTGAGAGGGAAGTGATTGCTTTGTTGGGTTCTGCGAAGAATCCCCAGGAGCCCCTCCCTGCCAGGGTCTTGGTGGGTTCGGGGGAAGGGCAGGTTTCTGGGCCCAGGTTCTGGAGGACACAGACAAGTCAGACACACAATCGGACAGCCGCCTGGATGCAATAAAAGCAGTCCCGTGTTCCCACCAGGAGACGATGCTGCAGGTTTCTCTAGACCTTCTGCACTGACTTGATGTCAGCAGCATCTTCCGTGAAGGGCCTGCTCCTCCCCCACCAGCCCCGCCGAGCTTCTGGGCTGGCTCCTGTGCTCCCCTGAGCAGCAGTCATCAATGCTGAGTGGGAGGATGATCCTGGAAAGCTTCTCCCAGTGAAGGTTCCCAGGTCTCCTTGCCAAGGCTACTGTGGGATGTCAGCAGGGAAGCCCAGGAATCGCATCACCAGCATGGAGCTGGGGGTGGGGAGGCACCCTCTGAGGACTCTCTTCCGAGGTGTGAGCTGGAGGAGATATTCATAATAAGATGCTGTGTGACAGGGCAGCTGTGCACCCCACTAAGCCCTGGCCGGCATCCTCCCACAACCTGTGAAGAAGAGATGACCAACTTCCTGTGAGCAGTGAGAAACAAATGCTCAGGGCAGCCGGGGCCTGCCCAGATTCACTCAGCCAGGGAGCAGGAGGTCCGATTTAAAGTCTAGTTCTTTGATCTCAAGAGACTGCTGTTTTTAGGAAGAGATCCCTGCAAATGAAGCCACAACTCTACTGGCAAAGTTTTGAGGCAACTGGTCGGGCGCAGAGGGTGTACGCTTGCTAAGGGGGCTCAAGTAGGAGCTCAACTCAGCAGAGCTCCTCCGACGATCTGATATTGGCATCCGGCAGGGCCACAGCCAGAGTCACACAGCCCACCAAGGTAGGCAGGCCCCCATCTGAGAGCTGTTGCAAAAGCCAACGTGACTCCAGCTTGGGTGGGAAATTGGGAGATTCACCCCTTCCCTGAGCCCAGCTGGTCTTCTCATATTAAAAGAGAGTTTAACAGTATTGGTCTGATGACCCTTAAACATTATCTAGTTTAAAGTTTTTCATTTCTTTTAAAGTTGTCCCATTTTCATTAGTTGATTTTACCTTCTACCCCCCCGCCCCCCACCCGCGGCTCTCAGGGAGAAAGGAGCACACAGCTTTTTAGAGGGGTCAGGGTGGAGACCCAGTCTCCTGCTCCCCCAGCCCAGAGCTGTCTACACTGGCCTTGCTCCTCTTTGGCTCTGCTTGAGGGCCACCTGTTGTCACTGTTTCCACAGCCGAGGCATGAAGCATGTCAGTGATTAGTGACCCACAGTGGGCTTCTAAGCCTGTTCTCCCCACTCCACAGTGAAGTCAGTGGATGCCCCCTCCAAGCAAGGGTCAGAGGCAGGAGAGCACAGGTGTGGGCCTAGGCTGGAAGATGGTCTGGAGGTGACTCCTCCTAGGCCAGTCATGCCCCATCCCGAAGTGGTCCTGAGGGAATGTGGTGCTCAGCTGGATAAGGGGGGCACTCCTGGATGAGGTGTCACTGCCCATCTCATCATGTTCTTTACAGGAGAGTGGCTGAGCACTGATGGGTGCTTTGGAGAAAATGGGAGTTTGCTCTGGAGTTTTGCCCAACTTTTTCCAGAGGAGAATAGAAACGCAGGGGAATCCGAGGAATGTGGTGCGGGGCCTGAGGGGCCTGTGGCTTAAGGCTGGGTGCAGAGGCAGGGGCCAAAGTCTGGGCCAGCAGCTGAGCAATCAGACAACAGCAGTGTGTGTGTGTGTGTGTGTGTGTGTGTGTGTGTGTGTGTGTGTGTGCGCGCGCGCACATGGAGTGGCTAGGGGAAGACAAAGTGGATTAGGATGGGAAAATCAAACGAGTCAGGAGAGACTAGAACCTAATTCTATCTTTGTCACTCACTAGCGGTGTGACCTCAGACAAGCAATTTAAGTGGCCTTCAGTTTCCTCTTCTGTAAAATTGGGATCATGCCTATCCCAACAAGTCCTATATAGATCTGAGGAGACTGTTGTTTCCTTGATGGTGTGGAATTTGAATGAGAGGCTACATATCCTATTTTCTTTTTTTGGCAAAACAGTCATCATTTTCAATTCAACAAACATTTGAGTATTCTACATCCAGCTCTATCTTAGGTGCTGTGGGGGACACAACAGATAAGAGATGATGCTGGCCCTTGTCTTTCAAAATTAGAGGCTTGAGAATAATGAAGACATCAGAATCTGTTTTCCCTTTTTGTTTTTTAAACAGCTGTGTTGAGATGGATTTACGTAACATACGATGCACTCATTTAAAGTGCACAGTGTAATGGTTTTTAACGTATTTTAATAACTGTTAGTTAGGCAAGCTCCATCACAATCACTTTTCCAACTTTTTAAGCACCCCAAGAAGAAACCTCATCCCCTTGAGCTGTCATGTCTCAATGTCCCCATTCCTTCCATCCTCTGCCACCCACTCATGTACTTCTGTTTCTGTAGATTTGCTGGTTTTGGACATTTCATACAAATGGAATCAGATACTGTGTGGCCTTTTGTGTCTGACGTTTTTCACATGGCATCATGTGTTCAAGGCTCATCAGACACTGTGGTGCGTGTCAGTACTGTATTTCTTTTCATAGCTGAATAATATTCTGTTGTATGGCTCTACCTCGTTTTATTTGTTAATCAGTTCTTAGATATTTGGGTTTTTTCCGATTTTTGTCTATTGTGAATGATGTTGCTATGAACATTCATGTATATGTTTTTAGGTGGACACATGTTTTCAATTCTCTTGGATATATACCTAGGAGTAGAATTGCTAATCATATAGTAAATCTATATTTTATCCTTGGGGAACTCCAGACTGCTTTCCAAAGTGGCTGCCCTGTTTTACATTTCCACCAGCCATGTATGAAGGTTCTAATTTCTTGGCATCCTGTCTCATGTGATTTTGATTTGTATTTCCCTAAGTCTAATGATGTTGAGCATATTTTCATGTGCTTACTGGGCATTTGTATATCATCTTTGGCTAGATTGCCAAATCTTTTTGTGTTCAGATCTTTTGCCCCTTTTAATTGGGTTATTTGTCTTTTTATTAGGTTGTAAGAGTTTTTTCTATATTCTAGATATAGTCCCTTATCATTTATATGATTTGCAAATATTTTCTCTCATTGGGAGTCTGTCTTTTTACTTTCTTCACAGTGTTCATTGAAGGAAGACATCTGAATCCAAACTGCAAAAGGTGTCAGTGTTAATTACAATGAAACTTCATTAATTTGGACTCCGGTAATTTGGAATGGGTCAGGGCAGAGGTTCAAAGTTTATTCTTTCAACAGTTATTGAGACTGTCTATAGCCAAAGACTGTGCCAGGCCCTGGGGGTAGAGAGGTGAAGAGAGCAGAGTCCTGCCTTTACAGCCACACTGTGTGGCAAGGAGCACGCAATCGTAGCATGCCAGCCAAGGGCCTGAGCGCTAATGGCAGAGCCAGGTGCTCAGGGAGCCCTGGGGAAGGAAGAGGTAACTGTTTAAAAAGCATTTTCTTGGTTGCTTACACCTATAAACCCAGTACTTTGGAGGCCAAAGAGGGAAGATTGCTAGAGCCCAGGAGTTCAAGATGAGTCTGGGCAACACAGTGAGCTCTCATCTCTACCAAAAAAAAAGAAAAGAAAAAAAAAATAACCAGGCATGGTGGCATATGCCTGTGGTCTCAGCTACTTGGGAGGCTGAGGTGGGAGGATCACTTGAGCCTGGGAGGCCGAGGCTGCCTTGATCACACCACTGCACTCCAGCCTGGGTGACAGAGGCAAGACTTTGTGTCAAAAACAAAAAACAACAAAACCAAAGACAATAATAATAACAACTAATAAAGAGAATTTACTAAGCAATTCAACAGTGAAAACTAGGAAAATAGCCTGCTTGTGAAGGTCCCTCAAGCCTCTTACGGCTTTTATTTCCATGCTAACAGACAATGTGATTGGCCTTGCCCTCCTACCCTCCAGGGAGAGTTGGGGTGGATGCCTTCTGCTGCTCCCGGAAGGACCTAGGACCTTTGATCACATCATGATAGCCTGGTAGGTAAGCTGTTATTGTCACCACTTACAGATGAGGAAACTGTAACTTGGGGAGGTTAAGTGACTTGCCCACAGTGACAATTACTAATTGTTGAGATTAGGATTAGGACAGAGGTGTTCTCTCCAGCACCATGGGACTCTGTTCCGTGTTAGACTCCAGACCTGACTGGATCCTAGCAGTGTAAGCTTGGTGTCCCTCATCAGGTGGGACTGATGCTACCTGCCCCAGGATGGTTAAGCACTTGGTCACGTGCACCACCCTAAACCAATATATGGCATTGCTGTTGCCACATTGGTTTCTCCAGGCTGCACCTCCCGTAGGAATAATAGTCTGAAAGTATATTTTCATTTGTCAGACGTGTGTGCCAACTCTATATATGATGCTCCCCACCCTCCAGCAAGACTGCAGGGACCCCATGTCCTAGCCTGCTCTTGACCCTCTGTGGACCCCAGGGGCTCCATGACCATCTGTAACTCTTGACCCTTAAGGCCTCTGTGGTGTCCTGATGGGGGTAAAGTGTTTCTCAGTGCCCTGTGCTACATTCTGCCCTACAGGGAAGGAAACTGCACTGCCTTATATCCCTAGTGTCCTAAAGGAAACCCCGCTCTTATTTTTGGTTGTTCTTTTTATTTTTTGACAGTCTCACACTTCGCCTGGGCTGGAGTGCATGGCCTGATCTCAGCTCACTGCAACCTTTGCTTCCTGGGTTCATGCAATTCTCCTGCCTCAGCATCCCGAGTGGCTGGGATTACAGTCACCCGCCACCACACCCGGCTAATTTTTTGTATTTTTAGTAGCGATGGGGTTTCACTATGTTGGCCAGATTGGTCTTGAACTCCTGACCTCATGATCCAACCACCTCGGCCTCCCAAAGTGCTGGGATTACAGGTGTGAGCGACCACTCCCGGTCTTTGGTTGTTCTTTATTGCATGCTCTCTAGGATTTGACTCAAAAGGCTGAGGTCCATGAGCCATACTGGACTCCAAATTATTTCTCTTCCTGCCAACTCTTCATACTTTTTAAACCAAGTTTACTATCATTGCCTTTTTTCTCTTGTGCAAATGAACCCCCATAGTCTCATCCTGTGGATTTTCCATTGATCTGCAGGGGACACGAAGCTCAGATCCCGACACTGAGACTCCTGGATGTTTTTATTATTTAAGAGGCAGGAAGTAAGCATGAGGGAGCATCCAGGCCCTGAGGCTGGGACACAGGTGGGGCTGTCTCTGGCAGCTTCTCTGCAGGCTTTATGCAGCCTGGATAACTCGTCTCCCTTTCAACCGCCTCCCACTGCACTGTGCACCTGCAGCCAGCCCAGCCAGCCCCTGCTCAGCTTGCCTCCTGCCTGGAGAACACAGGTCAGCGGAGCTGATATTCTGCTCTCAAAGGAGGTGCAGGATTTCACCCTTGAGTGAATTGAGTGTATGCTCATCAACTTGATGGCCCGTGAATGTCTTTTCTCAGTGACACAGCAGCAGCATGGGTGGAGCTGGCTCCTCACTGAACAGGTTAAGAGATTCCCAGAGGTGGCCTGAGAGGCTTTGGAGGCACACGCTTGGCCACTAGGAGCCACCAGCCCCACAGAGGTACAACTGGACTCCCTGAAAGCAGCCTCTGGGGAGATAAAAAATCTTGATGGCCACTGGGCAGCATAATTGGGGTTGTATCTGCTGGGCCACAATACCTGTCTTTGGGCTTCCAGAGGGTGGCGTGGCCAATGGGAGTAGCATGGGCTTTTAGCCAAACCCCAGCTCTACCTGTCTGTGACTCTGTCTTTGGTCAAGTCCTCTAACGTCTCCGAGCCTCAGGTGCCTTATCTGTGAAATGCGAGTGATAGTACTACCTGTCTCACAGTGGGGTTGGGAGGCAAAAAGACTTAGAGTATGGAAAATACCAAGGATGACACGTGGCCCAGGGACGGCTCAGTAGCTATTAATATCTCTTTCTTGAGAATCTGCCCACCTCCACAGCTGAAAGGAAAAGGTCCTAGGGTCTGGCAGAAGGCAGTGAAACCTCAACCCCCTATATTTTACTTTTTTTGTTTCAAAATAGGGCTTGGGCTCTAGAAATACTGGTTTTCTGTTTTGGGCATGGAGCCACCAGTTCTCCCTCAGCGATCAGGGGCTGTTACTAAGTCTCGGTTGTCTGTGGAGGAGAGTTTGGAGTGGGGGATTCCATGGGATTCATTCCCTCTGGACTTTGGAGAGCAGGAACACTCCATTCCCACCCTGCATGGGATGTGTTGTAAAACATGAAGGGAACCTGAAGCTTCAGCTTCTCCACTTGAGCTCTCCTTGGCTGTGCCTCAATGAGAGACTGCAAATTATTTACAGTTCATGGGATTGACGATGTGGAGACTGATAGCCAAGCTTCTTGGATTAGTTTTAGCTCCTCACCCAGGAGTAGGCATTAGGCTGGGCTGCCAAGTGGGGATCACTTTGTCCCCAGGTGAACCCTCTGGATCCATCTTCCTGGGCATTCCTTAAGTCTCAGTGCAGCACAGTCCATGCCACTCACACCACTCTGGGAGCAAGGTGGCACACTATTCAGTGCAATAGAACAGTGGGTGCAAGACCCTACATCCCTCTCTTTGACTCTGCCTCATTGTGCCCATCTCAGGACCTGTGGGCGGGGGGCCCTGTGCCTAACATCTGTGATTCTGGAGTCTTTAGCAAATCACTTGCTTTCTAATGGGTACATCAGAGGGCCTCTTCATCCTCTGCCTCTGCATTTGTCTTTTCCCAAAGGCCCTGAGCCAGTACGTTTCATAAACTTTTTTTTTCCAGCTCTAGAGTCTTGTAAGATGCTACCTGGTTTAGAGAAAAGTGTGCCATCATCAAATGAGTTTGAGAAATGCTGCATATATTCACCTCTTAGAGGCTCATAACCAGGACTCCAGCATGGCGCACCTCCCGTGGCACCACTGCAGGGTCAGCACTGTAACAGCGTCTCTGAGAAATCCTGTAGTAAAGGCCACTGCTTAGAATCATCTAAATGATTCTTGAAATTATTTAGATATTAGACCTGGAACGGCTGAGCATGGTAGCTCATGTCTGTAATCCCAGCACTTTGGGAGGCGGAAGGGGGCGGATCAAGAGGTCAGGAGATCGAGACCAGCCTGACTAACATGGTGAAGCCCCCTCTCTACTGAAAATATAAAAATTAGCCAGGCATGGTGACACATGCCTATAATCCCAGCTACTTGGGAGGCTGAGGCAGAAGAATCACTTGAACCTGGAAGGCGGAGGTGGAAGTGAGTTGAGACTGTGCAATTGCACTCCAGTCTAGCCAACAGAGTGATACTCCATCTCAAAAAAAAAAAAAAGGTATTAGACCTGGAACTTAACAACAGAGTGACCATCTATTAATAATAATAGAGTCTATATGGACACTGGAGTGAAACATTACAGAAGAAAAAGGGAGAGGGCAGCTAAAAATAATCACCAGCTGTTAATCAGTTTATAGTAGGCATCAATAAATGGGAATGTCTTGGTTTCTTACATACCAGCTTCTCATGGGACACCGGTATTCCATCAGACAGAGTCTAGGAATGCTGCTCCTTGTGCAGTTTAGTCAGGCATGGTGCTAGGCATTGGGGATAGAGTAGAGAACAAGACAAGCATGGCCTTGGCTTCTATCCAAGACTAGCCGGGAAGGCAGGGGTAAACACAGTAATAGATAAGTGATGTGTGTTACAAAAGAGAGTCCAGGGTACTGTGGACAGGGATAGTGTATAGCACAGAGACATTACCTTGTCTAGGAGGCCTCAAGATGGCCCTCCTGTGACATTGCTATTTATTTTGAAGCTTGATAGATGAGTAGCCAGGCAAGGGCTGGGAAGTGGAGAGCTTTCTGGGCAGAGGGAACACTATGTGCAAATGGTCAAGGTCAGAGAAGCTTTTGGTTGCAAGTCACAGAAAACTAAACCAAAAGTAGCCACAATGCCAAGAAAATGAATTGGCTTCCACAGTAGGAAGTCTAGAGGCAGGCACGGGCTGGGCAGGCTGTCAGCATTGTTTGTCCTGGTGGCTCAGGGACAGCAGCAGGAATTCAGGCTTTCCAGTCTCTTTACTTCCCTGTCCACAGCCTCAGCTTTCTCTCAGGATTACCTTCCCCTTGTACTGTGGGCTGTCAGTAGCATTTTTTTTTTTTCAAGTCTGGCATGAGAGTAAGAACCAAAGTCTCTTCCCTCAAGTCGTAATGGGACCCTTTTTGATCATTTAACCACCCTGAACTGATTATTGTCATGGGGGAATGCCTGGCTCTGATTGACTTAGTCTGGGTTCTTAAAAGCAAAGCAAAACAAAACAAACCAAAACACTGGTAAGGGAAATGGGATTACTGTGATTGACTTAGACCAGAGATTGGCAGAGTTTCTCCATGAAGGGCCAGATAGTAAATATTTTAGGCTTTGTGAGCCATATGGTCTCTATTATGACTTGTTTTTTTTTTCCAGAATCTTTTTTTAAAATAAATTTTTATTGTATATATTTGAGGCTTACATGATGTTAGGGGATACATTTAGATAGTAAGATGGTTGCTATAGTGAAGCAGATTAACATGTCTATTATCTCACATACTTTTTAATGACAAGAACGGCTAAAATCTACGTATTTAAGAAAAATCTCTAATATAATGCACTTTATACGTACCTATTTAACAAAAATCACCAATACACTTTATATTAGAAATTTTTGTTAAATAAGTAGATTTTAGTCCTCACATTGTACATTACGTCTCTTAACTTGTTCATCCTACATATCTGCTATTTTGTATTTTTAGACTTATGTCTCCCTATTTCTTCTCCCCTCATCCCCACCTGTGATAACCACTGTTTCATCCTCTGTGTATTTGAGTTCTTCTTTATAAAAGTATTCTACATATAAGTGAGATAATGCAATATTTATCTCTCTGTCTAGTTTATTCACTTAGTATAATGTCCTCTGGGTCCATTCATGTTGTAACAAATAGCAATATATCATATTTTCTTTTGATTTTATTATACTTTAAATTCTGGGATACATGTGCAGAATGTGCAGGTTTGTTACATAGGTATACATGTGCCATCGTGGTTTGGTGTGCTCATCAACCCGTCATCTACATTAGGTGTTTCTCCTAATGCTATCCCTCCCTTTACCCCCCAGCCCCCAACAGGCCCGTATGTGATGTTCCCCTCCCTGTGCTCATATGTTCTCATGGTTCAACTCCCACTTATGAGTGAGAACATGTGTTGTTTGCTTTTTCTGTTTCTGTGTTAGTTTGCTGAGAATTATGGTTTCCAGCTTCATTCATGTCCCTGCAAAGGAATGAACTCATTCGTTTTTATGGCTGCATAGTATTCCATGGTGCACATGTGCCACATTTTTTTAATCCAGTCTATCATTGATGGGCATTTGGGTTGGTTCCAAGTCTTTGCTATTGTGAATAGTGCTGTAGTAAACATACATGTGCATGTGTCTTTATAGTAGAATGATTTATAATCCTTTGAGTATATACCCAGTAATGGGATTGCTGGCTCAAATGGTATTTCTAGCTCTAGATCCTTGAGGAATCACCACACTATCTTCCACAATGGTTGAACTAACTTACACTCCCTCCAACAGTGTAAAAGCATTTGTATTTCTCCACATCCTCTCCAGCATCTGTCGTTTCCTGACTTTTAATGATCGCCATTCTTACTGGCATGAGTTGGTATCTCATTGTGGTTTTGATTTGCATTTCTCTAATGACCAGTGATGATGAACTTTTTTTTTTATATGTTTGTTGGCTGCACAAATGTCTTCTTTTGAAAAGTGTCTGTTCATATCCTTTGCCCATGTTTTGATGTGTGTGTTTTTTTTTCCTGGTAAATATGTTTAAGTTCCTTGTAGATTCTGGATATTAGCCCTTTGTCAGATGGATAGATTGCAGAAAGTTTCTCCCTTCTGTAGGTTGCCTGTTCACTCTGGTGATAGTTTCTTCTGCTGTGCAGAAGCTCTTTAGTTTAATTAGATCCCATTTGTCAATTTCGGCTTTTGTTGCAATTGCCTTCAGTGTTTTAGTCATGAAGTCTTTGCCTATGCCTATGTCTAAATGGTATTGCCTAGGTTTTCTTCTAGGGTTTTAATGGTTTTAGGTCTTACATTTAAATCTTTAATCCATCTTGAGTTAATTTTTGTATAAGGTGTAAGGAAGGGGTCCAGTTTCAGTTTTCTGCATATGGCTAGCCACTTTTCCTAACACCATTTATTAAATTGGGAATCCTTTCGCCTTGCTTATTTTTGTGAGGTTTGTCAAAGATCAGATGTTTGTAGATGTGTGGCATTATTTCTGAGGCCTCTGTTCTGTTCCATTGGTATGTATATCTGTTTTGATATCAGTATCATGCTGTTTTGGTTACTATTGCCTTGTAGTGTAGTTTGAAGTCAGGCAGCTTTATGCTTCCAGCTTTGTTCTTTTTGCTTAGGATTATCTTTGCTATGTGGGCTCTTTTTTGGTTCCATATGAAACTTAAAGTAGTTTTTTCTATTTCTGTGAAGAAAGTCAATGGTACCTTGATGGGAATAGCATTGAATCCATAAATTACTTTGGGTAGTATGGCCATTTTCACAATATTGATTCTTCCTATCCATGAGCATGAAATGTTACTCCATTTGTTTGTGTCCTGTCTTATTTTCTTGAGCAGTGGCTTGTAATCCTTGAAGAGGTCCTTCACATCCCTTGTAAGGTGTATTCTTAGGTATTTTATTCTCTTTGTAGCAATTGTGAATGTGAGTTAGCTCCCGACTTGGCTCTCTGTTTGTCTGTTATTGGTGTATAGGAATGCTTGTGATTTTTGCACATTGATTTTGTATCCTGAGACTTTGCCGAAGTTGCTTCTCAGCTTAAGGATTTTCCAATACTATGTTGAATAGGAGTGGTGAGAGAAGGCATCTTTGTCTTATGCAGGTTTTCAAAGGAAATGCTTCTAGCATTTGCCTATTCAGTATGATATTGGCTGAGGGTTTGTCATAAATAGCTCTTACTATTTTGAGAAACATTCAATCAATACCTAGTTTATTGAGAGTTTTTAGCATGAAGTGGTGTTGAATTTTATCAAAAGCCTTTTCTGCATCTATTGAGATAATCATGTTGTTTGTCATTGGTTCTGTTTATATGATGGATTACTTTTATTGATTTGCGTATGTTGAACCAGCCTTGCATCCCAGGGATGAAGCTGACCTGTGGCAGATAAGCGTTTTGATGTACTGCTGGATTCGGTTTGCCAGTATTATATTGAGGATTTTCACATTGATGCTCATTAGGGATATTGGCCTAAAATTTTTTTTGTTGTGTCTCTGCCAGGTTTTGGTTTCAGGATGATGCTGGCCTCATAAAATGAGTTAGAGAGGAGTCCCTCTTTTTCTATTGTTTGGAATAGTTTCAGAAGGAATGGTACCAGCTCCTCTTTATACCTCCAGTAGAATTTGGCTGTGAATCCATCTGGCCCTGGACTTTTTTGGTTGGTAGCCTATTAATTACTGCCTCAATTTCAGAACTTGTTATTGGTCTATTCAGCGATTTGACTTCTTCTCTTGGGAGGGTCTATGTGTCCAGGAATTTATCCTTTTTTTCTAGATTTTCTAGTTTATTTGTGTAGAGGTGTTTATAGTATTCTCTGATGGTAGTTTGTATTTCTGTGGGATCGGTTGTGATCTTCCCTTTATCATTTTGTATTATGTCTATTTGATTCTTTTCTCTTTTCTTCTTTACCAGTGCAGTTAGCCAGTAGTCATTCAGGAGCAGGTTGTTCAGTTTCCATGTAGTTGTGCATTTTTGAGTGACTTTCTTAATCCTGAGTTCTAATTTGATTGCACTGTGGTCTGAGAGACTGTTTATTATGATTTCCATTCTTTTGCATTTGCTGAGGAATGTTTTACTTTCAATTATGTGGTCAATTTTAGAATAAGCATGATGTGGTGCTGAGAAGAATGTATATTCTTTTGATTTGGGATGGAGAGTTCTGTAGATGTCTGTTAGGTCCACTTGGTCCAGAGCGGAATTCAAGTCCTGAATATCCTTGTTAATTTTCTGTCTCTTTGATCTGTCTAATATTGACAGTGGGGTGTTAAAGTCTCCCACTATTATTGTGTGGGAGTCTGAGTCTCTTTGTAGGTCTTTAAGAACTTGCTTTATGAATCTAGTTGCTCCTGTATTGGATGCATATATATTTAGGGTAGTTAGCTCTTCTTGTTGCATTGATCCCTATACCATTATGTAATGCCTTTCTTTGTCTTTTTTTGATCTTTACTTGTTTAAAGTCTCCTTTATCAGAGACTACGATTGCAACCCCTGCTTTTTTTTTTGCCTTCCATTTGCTTGGTAAATCTTTCTCCATCCATTTATTTTGAGCCCATGTGTGTCTTTGCACATGAGATGCATCTTCTGAATATAGCACACCAATGGGTTTTGATTCTTTATCCAATTTGCCAGTCTGTGTCTTTTATTTGGGGCATTTAGCCTGTTTACATTTAAGGGTAATATTGTTATGTATGAATTTGATCCTGTCATTATGATGCTAACTGGTTATTTTGTCCATTTATTGATGCAGTTTCTTCATAGTGTTTATGGTCTTTACATTTTGGTTTATTTTTGCAGTGGCTGGTACTGGTTTTTACTTTCCATATTTAGTGCTCCCTTCAGGAGCTCTTGTAAGGCAGGCCTGATGGTGACAACATCTCTCAACATTTGCTTGTCCGTAAAGGATTTTATTTCTCCTTCATTTATGAAGCTTAGTTCGGCTGGATATGAAAGTCTGTGTTGAAAATTCTTTTTTTTTAAGAACGTTGAATATTAGCCCCCACTCTTTTCTGGTTTGTAGGGTTTCTGCAGAGAGATCTGCTATTAGTTTGATGGGCTTCCCTTTGTGGGTAACCTGACCTTTCTCTCTGGCTGCCCTTAACACTCTTTCCTGCATTTTGACCTTAGTGAATCTGAGGGTTATGTGGCTTGGGGTTGCTATTCTTAAGGAGTATCTTTGTGGTGTTCTCTGTATTTCCTGAATTTGAATGTTGGCCTGTCTTGCTGGGTTGGGGAAGTTCTTCTGGATAATATCCTGTAGAGTGTTTTCCAACTTGGTTCCATTCTCCCCATCACTTTCAGATACACCAAATGTAGCTTTGGTCTTTTCGCATAGTCCCATATTTCTTGGAGGCTTTGTTCATTCTCTTTCATTCTTTTTTCTCTAATATTGTCTTCATGCTTTATTTCATTAAGTTGATCTTCAATCTCTGATATACTTTCTTCCACTTGATTGATTCAGCTATTGATAATTGTGTATGCTTCACAAAGTTCTCGTGCTGTGTTTTTCAGCTCCATCAGATCATTTATATTCTTCTCTAAACTGGTTATTCTAGTTAGCAAATCATTGAACCTTTTATCAAGGTTCTTAGCTTCCTCATCCCAATGAGATGAACTGGGTACCTAAGTTGGAAATGTAGAAATCACCTGCCTTCTCCATTGGTCTCACTGGAAGCTCCAGACCAGAGCTGTTGCTGTTTGGCCATCTTGCTGGAGAATCCATATATCATATTTTCTTTATCCGTTTGTCTGCCAATGGATACTTAAGTTTTTTCCATATCTTGGCTATTGTGGTTAGTAGTATAATGAACATGGGAGTTGAAATATTTTTATAAGGTGGGGATTTCATTTTCTTTGGGTATATATCCAGAGGAGGGATTGTTGGGTTGTATGGTAGTTCTGTTTTTTATTTCTTGGTGAACCTCCATACCATTTTTCATAAGGGCTGTTATGAATTCGCATTCCCACCAACAGTGCACTAAAGGTCTCCACCACACCCTTGCCAATACTTGATATCTTTTGTCTATTTGATAATAGCCAGTTTTACAGTTGTGAAGTGATATAATGGTTTTAATTTGTATTTCCCTGAAAATAAGTGATGTTGAGCACTTTTTCATATATCTGTTTGCCATTTGTATGTATTCTTGGGAGAAATATCTGTTTGGTCCTTTGCCCATTTTTAAATTGGGTTATTTGTTTTTCTGCTATTAATTTGTAAGAGTTAAAAAAAAATTTTAATGTCAACTTCTTATCAGATGTGTGGTTTGCACATATTTTTTCCCAGTCTGTAAGTTGCCTTTTCATGTTGTTGATTGTTTCTTTTGCTGTGCAGAAGCTTTATAGTTTAGATAGTCCCATTTATTTAGTTTTGCTTTTGTAACCTGAGCTTTTGGTGTGCTATCCAAAAGAAATCATTGCCAAGGCCAGTGTCAAGGAGCTTTTCCTTTGTGTTCTTTTCCAAGAATTTTATGGCTCCAGGTCTTACACTTATGTCTTTCATCAATTTTGAGTTGATTTTTGTGTATGGTGTAAGATGAGGGTCCAATTTTATTCTTTTGCATGTGGAAATCCAGGTTTTCAGCACCATTTATTAAAGAGACTTATTATTTCCCCATTGTGTCCTCTTGGTGCCCTTGTCAAAAATTACATTTGGATTTATTTCTGGGTTCTCTATTCTGGTTCCATTGGTCTGTGTTTCTGTTTTTAGCCAGTACCATACTGTTTTGATTACTACAACTTTGTAATATAATCTTAAATCAGGAAGTGTAATGCTCCAATTTTATTTTTCTTTCTCAGTACTGCTTTGGATATTCAGGTATTTTTCTGTGGTCTCATGGAAATTTTAGGATTGTTTTTCTATTTCTGTGAAGTATGTCACTGGAATTTTAATAAGGGCTGTATTAAATCTATATATTGCTTGGGGTAGTATTGGCATTTTAACAATATTAATTATTCCCATTCATTAACATGAAATATCTTTCCATTTATTTGTGTATCTTCTTCACTTTTGCTCATCAACATTTTATAGCTTTTGGTGTATACTTATTCCTTGATTTTTTGTTTTTTTGATGCTATTATTTTTATGGGATCATTTTCTTGATTTCTTTTTCAGCTAAGTCATTATTTGTATATAGGAATGCTGCTAATTTTTGTTTATTTTGCATCCTGCAACTTTACTGAATTCATTTATTCTGACAAGTTTTTTTGGTGGGTTAAGTCTTTGGGGTTTTCTGCATTTAGGATCATGTCATCTATAAATAGAAATCATTTGAATTTGGATGCCTTTCTTTTTTTTTTTTATCTGATTTCTCTGGCTAGTACTAGTACTTTTCATACTGTACTGAAGTTGCATGGTCATTTCTGCCTTCAACCAGATATTAGTAGAAAAGCTTTCAGTTGTTCCTCATTGATTATGAGGTTAGCTATGGGTTTTTCATAAATGGCCTTTATTATGTTGAGGAATTTTCCTTCTATACCTAAACTGTTGGGAGTTTTTAATCAATAAGGGATGGTGAACTTTGTCAAATGTTTTTCTGCACCAATTTAGATGATTGTGTGGCTTTTATCTTTCTATTAATGTGATGTGTCATGCTGATTGATTTGCATGTGTTAAACCAGCCTTGCATGCCAGGCATAAATCCAACTTGGTCATGATGTATAATCTGATTGATGAGTTGTTAAATTTAGTTTGATAATATTTTATTGAGGATTTTTACATCAATGTTAATTAGATATATTGGCCTGTAGTTTTCTTTTCTTGCAGTGTCTTTATCTGGCTTAGATACCAAAGGGATGGTCTTATAAAATGTATTTGGAAGTCTTTCCTCTTGCTCTATTTTTTGGAAGAGTTTAAGAAGCACTGGTAGTAATTCTTCCTTGAATGTTTGGTAGAATTCAGCTGTGAAGCCATCTGGTCATGGGCTTTCTTTATTGGGAGGTTTTTAATTACTTCAGTTTCTGTTTCTTTATTTGCTATTGGTCTGTTCAAGCTTTCTATTTCTTCCTGATTCAATCTTGGTAGGTTGTATTTTTCTAGGAGTTTTTTCATTTCCTCTAGGTTATTCAGTTTGTTGACATGTAATCATTCAAATTATTCATAATAGTCTCTGATCCTTTTTGCTTCTGAGACCATTACAACTTTTAAACTTTGCCATTCTGGCACAAAAGCAGCTATAGACAACACATAAATGAGTGAACATGACTGTATTCCAATAAAACTTTATTTATAAATATTAATGTTTGAATATGATATAATTGTCATGTGTCATGAAATGTTATTCTTTTGGCTTTTTCCCAAAACATTAATAATATAAAGACAATTCTTAACTTGCAGACCATACACACACACAATCAAAAAGCAGGTGGCAGGCTAGATTTAGCCCACAGATCATAGTTTGCTGACCTCTCACTTACACTAATAAGAACTCATTCCTGGAGCTGGGTTTCAGTACTTAAATTATGTTGCTATTGTATAATGAAGGAGACATGGAATGGATAGGGAGTCAACTTCCGTATGCTCCACTGACAGCTTGGTGTTTTTGAGGGTCTGCAGGAAGTGTAGTTTAGCTGGACTGTGGACAGTGAGGCTTATAACATCTGTGGGATGCTGCATGGTGGACAAAGCCTGTACCAACAGTTTCTGGGCAACACTTCTCTTCTTTCTACCTGGGAACTGCCATGACTCCCTCCCAGCTTAGCCAATATATAATTAATTCTTCAAAATAATGACAATGGGCTGAGAAATACTCCTCTCACTTCCAGGTAACACCCAAACCCATACATTTTAGCAGGGTCTTCCTGCTCTCACTTTTTGCTGCTAGACCCAGAGGAGTTCTGCAATTAGTCAGTTAGTCAGTAAGTAGTCATTGAAACACTCACTAGGTTTGCAGCCCCCACGGGTGCGATAAGGAAGCAAAGGAATTGAATGATCCTCCTTTATAGTCAAGGCGTGGCGTACAAAACAAACACACACAAATCTTCCCAAATCCTGCAGCACAGAGCTGCCTGGGTGACGGTGGCATGATAAAATGACCTTGACTTCCAGCATCTGTTTATGCCACACAGTGAAAGTTAATGAGGGCCGACCCTCAGAAAACTGGGAAGTCACCCAAAGTTCAGCTTCTGGCTCCAGCCATCCTTTCTGAGAACACGTTACCTCTTTTAGTGCAAACTGTTTCTCAGTCCCATCACTGTATCAGGCCCTGTCTCTTCTCTGACCTTGCTCCATCCTTTATAAACAAAGATCTGCCACTGGCCAGTCCCAGAGGCTGGCTGACAGGGTATACTTTCTTTTAGATGAATTTCATTTATTTGTTGCCTTATGCTGTGTATGCCTTTAAGTATTTTATGCCTAATTCTGTATTTTATGCAGTGAGAGACTTTGTCTCTGGGGACACACTATAGGCTCAATGTTTGTGTCCCCCCGCCCCCGCCTCAAATTCATGTATTGAAACTTAACCTCTAATGTGTTAGTATTAGGAAATGAAGACTTTGGGACATTGAGTAGGTCATGAGGGCAGAGACCTTCTGGTGGAATTAGTGTCTATAAAAGAGGTCATAGGGAACTGCCTTGCTCTTTCTACCATGCGATGATACAGCTGGGGATGCTACCTATGAACTAGAAAGCAGGCCCTCACTAAACAATGAATCTGCCAGCACTCCACAACTGTGAGAAATGAATTTCTGTTGTTTATAAGTCACCTGGTTTATAGTATTTTGTTATAGAAAAATACCATAAATGGACTATGACAAGAAGTCAGGGTGCTGCTGTAACAAATACCTAAAATGTGGAGTCAGCTTTGGAACTGGGTAATGGGTAGAGGCTGGAAGAGTTTTGAGGTGCATACTAGAAACAGCTTACATTACCAAGAAGAGACTGTTAAGTGTGATCCTGATGAGGTCTCCAAAGAGGAGAACCATAGAGAAAGCTTCAATCTTTGTAGAGATTAGCTAAGTGGTCATGAACTGAATGTTGGTAGAAGAGGCCATCCCAGCAAAGTTTCACACAGAAATGAGGAATATGTTACTGGACAGTGGAGGAGTGGAGGAGAGGACATCCTTTTTATAAAATGGCAAAGAATGTGGCCAAATTGTGTTTGTGTCTAACATTCTAATGTGGAAGGTCTGATTTGTTAGTGATGAAACTGGATATTTGACTGAGGAAATTTCTAAGCAAAGTGTTGAAGGTATAGGTTGGCTTCTGAGTGCCTGTAGTGATACTTGAGAGGAAAGAAATGGATCAAGACAGAACTTACAATCAAAGGGAAAGGAGAATTTCAATATTTAGAAAATTCTGTCTATCTGTATTGTAAAGAATGAGAAAGTGTGTTGAGAGAGAACCCTAAGGGTGAAACCAGGTGATTCTTTGGTAAGCACATTGGCATGCTACCTCAATGGAATCCAGGACCTATTATACAAGACAATGAGAGAATGACACCAAAGACTTTTCAGAGATCATCAGAGCTTATTTCTATCACTACAGCTGCCCCAAGTGTGGCTCCAGTGGGTGCCAGTATGTGGGGGCATAGCTGCCTTCACCTGGATTTCAAAGGATGCTCTGAAGATCCATAGAGTTCAGGCAGAAAATTGCTGCAGCAGTAAGATCACCATGGAGAGCCCCCACTTGGGCAATTGCCAGTAGAGCCATGGAGGCAGAACTACCCTTATGATCCCAGACTGGTGGAACTGGCATGTGAGTCTAGTCCAGAGGAGCTTCAAGCATCTGACTTTAACCTGTGAGGGCTATAGCATGGGTTGTACCCAAAAAAGCCAAAAGGATGGCCCAAAGCCTTTGGGTCAGGACCACCCAGAGCCTTGGGGACTCAGCCTCTGCCCCAGTGTGTCTAGAAGGCAGGAACTCTGCCCTAAGAGGTCTAGAAGGCAGAGCCTTGGATCAGAAGATTATTGACTTAGTTCATTCCTGCTGCTGTAAAAAACAACAAGAACAACACCACCAAAAAACCTTAGAATGGGTAACATCTAAAAAATAGAAATGTATTATATTTCTTAGAGTTCTAGAGGTTGGGAAGCCCAAGATCACAGAGCCAATACATTAGATGTCTAGAGAGGGCCTGTTTCATGCATGGCATTTTCTCATGGCATCCCATCCTCATATGGCAGAAAAGACAGAAGGGACAAATACTGTGTCCTCACATGTCAGAAGAGTTAAAGGGAAGGAAGGGAAAGGGAAGGAAGGGAAAGGAAAGGCAGCTCTTTGGAGCCTTTTTAATAAGGGCACTAATCCCATTCACAGGACTGGAGCACTCATGACCTAACACATCCCATCACCTTCGTGATTAGGTTTTAACGTAGGATTTTTTAGAGGGACACATACATTCAGGTCATCACAATTGTTTTTGAGCCTCAAGGTTTCAGACTGGCTTGGGACCTATTACCCCTTTCTTCTTTCCTATTTTTCCATTTTAAATGGGAATGCCTATCTTATGCCTTCCCCAACATTGCATTTTGAAAGCACATAGCATGCTTGTTTTCAAAGATTTACAGCTGGAGAGCAATTTACCTCAATATGAGTTGTACCTTGAATTTCACCCATGTCTGATTTAGATGATATTTAGATAAGACTTTGGACTTAGATGTTTAAATTGATGCCAGAATGAGTTAAGACTTTTGGGGCTGTGGGAATGGAATGAATATATTTTGTATTTGAGAAGAACATGACCTTTGGGGGTGGGGGCTGGGATCTGAATGTCTGTGTCCCTGCAAAATTCATATGTTGAAACCTAATCACCAATCTGATAGTATTAGGAGGTGGGGCCTTTGGGAGGTGATTAAGTCATGAGGGCAGAGCTCTCATGGGTGAGATCGGTATGGTCATAAAGAGGCCCAGAGAGCTCCCTTGCCTCTTCTACCATGTGAGGAACAGCAAGAAGGAACCATCTATGAAGCAGAAAGCAGGCCCTCGCCAGATGCCAAATCTGCTGGCACCTTGATCTTATACTTCCCAGCCTCCAAAACTGTGAGAAACAAATTTCTGTAATTTAAAAGCTGTCTAGTCCAAGATATTTTATAAGAGCATCCTGAATAGGCTGGCACATGCCAAGAATATCAGGCCAAAGCAAACATGTGGTGGGATTGATCTGGAGCTGGGAAGGGAGGAAGGCAGAACCACAGCTACACTGACTCATGTTTGGGCTTCATGGTTCAATGAGTACATGTGTGCATTGTTTCTCATACCATCATGGGAGAGAGCAAGGCTACAATAGTGCCATCACCATTCTACCCATCTTATAGGTAAAGAAACCGAGGCTCAGATATACTGGCTGTCCCAGAGTTGTACTATAGCTAGCATTGGTAGGACAGAGAGCTGGCTATGTCAAAGCATATGGCCCTTTCACTGAACTATGCTTTCTCCTCCCCAGCTCCTTGCCAGCCTCACCTCTCTTTGGGCCTGCTTGTTAGGGAAGCCATGAAGATAAGCCTATCTTGGAACTTTAACAAGCAACTGATTCACCTAGATGATCCCAAGGAATTATTGAAGATTTTTTTTTTTGGGGGCTCCTAGGGATGATGATAATAAATGAGCATTGTTGCATCACTAGCTTTTATTCATTCATTTATTTAATTAGATTTGTTGAGCACCTCCTGTGTGCTAGGCTCTGTAGTAAGTAAGTACTGGGGATGTCAAAAGGAGAACTACTGTATATTCCTCATGCTCTGTTATCATGTAGTGATTAAGGGCCAGGATGGAAATTAGGGCAGGAAACAGTGGCTTATGGGAAAGTACCTTCAGCTCAGGCTAAGGAGGTCAAGAAAAGAGATAGTCTACAAGCTTGAACTTGGTTAGTAGGTGAGGACAGGAGGAGTGTGTGTTTGTGTGTGTGTGTGTGTTACATGGGAGAAATGAGAACATTTTATATTCTGGGGAGGAGAGAAGGGAGGGTGGAGTTTTGGGAGGGAGGGCATGAGAAGAGGTGGGAAGGAATGGGATCTAGCATGTTACTGGAAGGATCAGCCTTACACAGGTGAGGGCTACCTCTTTCCTAGGACAGAAGGAAAGTGGTTCTAAGTGCTGATGCATACATTCACTCATCTAGTCATCTAGTCATATTAACTCATTAAATATTTATTGAATGCTGTGATGGGCCAACATTACTATGCTAGACAATGAGGATATAAAGTTGACAATAATAAGTTCAATGCATATTTGCTGAGCTTCTAGAGACTGAGTACTATTCCAACAATAATAGCAGTATGTATTGAGGATTGATCATGTGCCTGTTTTTGTTTGAAAATTTTTGCTTATTTTATTTAATCATCATAACAGTAGATGTTGACATTCTTACTTGTTTTTGATGGTCAAACTAGGACATAGGGATTAGGTAATCTGCATAAGGCCACATGGCTAAGAAGGAGCAGAGAGAGGCATCTCTCTGCTCCAGTTAGCCTGTGGTTTGAAGCCCACCCTTGTACCCATTGAATGTTTTGTCTCAAGAAGCTTGTCTAGCCCAGTGGGAGTAGACAGATATGCAGACAAATAATTAAAATACAGCAGATTTCTATTTCTGACAGTGTGGTTGACTAGATAATATGAAAACTCCTCTTCTATAAAATACAAGGAAATGCTGGATAAATGTAATAACAAACTTTTTGAGAAGCTAGTTGAGCAAGAAGGAGTGACAGGAAAACCACCAGGGACCAAACACGGAGAGAAAGCTGAAAGACAAAGTGGTAAGCATGTGAATGGATGCGGTGGCAGCCTGGAGTGGGGAAGTGGAGGAGTTCCTCCTCAGGACATTCAAGGGATTTGGACTTTATTGCCCAAGAAGAGATAGGAGGCAAGACCTTGGAACTGTTAGGTGAGAGTTAGAATTGAAAACCCCACATAAAGGCAGTGCCTTCAAGGCCATGCCTTCAGTGAAATGGGGACTATAAAACAGCTCACTCAGGCCAGGCACAGTGGCTCATGCCTATAATCCCAGCACTTTGGTAAGCCAACATGGGCAGATCATGACATCAAGAGATTGAGGCCATCCTGGCTAACATGGTGAAACCCCATCTCTACTAAAAGTACAAAAAATTAGCTGGTCATGGTGGTATGTGCCTGAAGTCCCAGCTATTTGGGAAGGCCAAGGCAGGAAAATCACTTGAACCTGGGAGGCAGAGGTTGCAGTGAGCTGAGATCGCATCATTGCACTCCAGCCTGGGCAAAGGAATGAGACTCCATCTCAAAAACAAACAAACAACAACAACAAAAACCCAGCCCACTCAAAGGTAGAGGGGATAACCTGGGCTCTGAGTCAGAAAAAATAGTCCCCTGAGACTTTATAACCATGGACTACTCTCAAAGGGTTTGAAATTTAAATCTATACTCTCCACTGGTCTGAGAATTACCAAGTTAAAACATTTGTATAGAAAGTGGTCACAGGCTGGTAATGCTCCTGAAGTTTCTGACAGAAGCAAAACAAAACTTGTGAGTGAATAAACAGTCTACCCCGGCCACAAAGGATTCCCACAGCAAAAGCCCCACTGATGATGAGCTTGCAATCCAAAATTACAACAGCAACAAAGAGGAAAGCAACCCCTCCAAATGAGAGTCAGCAGAAGCAACAAACATCAGGATTAGACCCTTAGTAGGTACAGCTAAGGGAAGTACCAGACAGAGCTGATCACAGCACCATCTAGTCATTTGCATGCTGGAAGGATGCTGAGTCTGGGAGAATGGGCTCTGCCTGGAGGAGCCAGAGAAGGCCTCCCTGGTCATGTTTGAGCAGAGACTGAAGAACTGGTAGGAGTTTGCCAAAGGGATTGCCAGGGAGGTGGCTTTAGGCTTTAGGGTTATAGGGCTGTGTATTAGGATTCTTTAGAGAAACAGAACCGTGTGTGTGTGTGTGTGTGTGTGGTGTGTGTGTGTGTGTATATATGTGTATGTGTGGTGAGAGCTAGATTGACATTGATTGATTTTAAGGAATTGGTTCACATGGTTGTGGAGACTGGCAAGTTCAATCTGCAGGGCAGGCCAGCAGGCTGGAGACTCAAGGAGGTTGCAGCTCAGGTCCAAAGGCAGACGTCTGGAGACAGAATTCCTTTTTTTTCGGGGACCTCAGTCCTTTTCTTTTCTTAAGGCCTTCAACTGATTGGATGAGGCCCACTCACATTATGGAGAGCCATCTGCTTCACTCAAAGTCTACTGATTTAAATGTTAATCATAGGAGAGAGATCTAAGATGGCCAATCACTAGCAGCTCAGGATTGCAGCTCCCAGTGAAAGTGCAGAGAGCGAGTGGATGCCACACCTTCAGATGAATTTTTGTTGCCCACGGACCACGACATTCTCAGCAGAGGAGCCCTTCGGGTCGCCTGCGTGACCCTTTTGGCTGGCACGGCTGTTTTGCCAGTGCCTAGGCCTGGTGGCTCTTGGTGCAGAGTAAACGGGACTGGGTCTCCTTTTGGATGATGTTTGGAGCTCTGTGAAGGCAGAACAGTCCATTCAGCTGATTGAAAAAGGGATTGAAGAGGGAAGCCAGACCGGAGACCCCCGGGCAGAAAAGCACCACGAATCTCAATGCCGCTGTTTTAGTTGGCGTTGCGGGTCGCCGCAGTGAAAATTACATAGATTCCGGAGCTGGGAATCAACAAGCTGGACATTCAGAGACCTAATTTGAAAGTTGGTAATTACAAAGATGACAGGTGGATAAAACCACAAAGATGAGAAGAAGCCAGTGTAAAAAAACTGAGAACACTCAAAATCAGAATGTGTCTCCTTCTACAGAGGATGGTAGTTCCTC